>CAUYLG010077282.1:0-53433 GCA_963573385.1 Cacajao melanocephalus | reverse complement strand
TTAAAAAAAAAAAAAAAAAAAAAAAAAAGAAGAGAATACTTAATCTTTTTCTTGTAGATTATAGGAACAAAAATAACTTACAAATTACCTTAAGATTTAAAAGAAAAAATATTCGGCACAGATCAGATCTGAATCATGAAGATCTCAGGTAATAAATTACCTTCAGCCGCCTTAGGCAATTATTAAAAGCAGTTTGTTGGTTGCAAGGCACCTGTCAAGTACTGTTATGCACTATTCCCTCTACAAATCCAGTCAACTCAAAAAATAAGCTGACCATACACCTATCTCAAGAATCTTTATTCTCTCAGATTTTCACATCTTACTTCCAGTCTTTTGTTAAGAGTTTTGACCAGCAAATTACAGTAAACAATTAGATACCACTTTCAAATCCTTATGTCAATTAAATAATTGTTTCTATAACAATGTATGTAATCCTTTTTTTTCCCTTCAATCTCTTTAAGAAAGACTAAACAGGCTGGGGGCGGTGGCTCACACCTGTAATCCCAGCACTTTGGGAGGCTGAGGCAGGTGGATCACCTGAGGTCAGGAGTTTGAGACCAGCATGACCAACATGGTGAAACCTTGTCTCTACTAAAAATATGATAATTAGCTGGGCATTGTGGCACACACCTGCTACTTAGAAGGCTGAGGCAGAAGAATCACTTGAAGTGGTGAGGTGGAGTTTGTAGTGAACCAAGATCTTGCCATTGCACTCTGCACTCCAGCCTGGGTGACGGAGTAAGACTCTGTCTTCAAAACAAAAACGCAAACTTAATATCCAGTGAGGCAGTACTGAGAGGGATGCCTTTAAGAAGTGATTGGATCATGAGGGCTCTGCCCTTATTAATAAATTAATTCATGCATGGATTAATAAAGGGTAAAGGTCATCATGGGAGTACAACTGGTGGCTTTATAAGAGGAAGAGAGATCTGAGCTTAGCACAATAGCACACTCAGCCCCCTCACCATATGATATCCTGCACCACCTAAGTAGACAAGAGTCCTACCAGCAAGAAAGCCCTTCCCAAATGCGGCCCCTTGACCTGGGACTTCTCCGCCTCCAGAACTGTAAGAAACAAATTCCTTTTCTTTATAAATTACCCAGTTTCAAGTATTCTGAAAATGAACTAAGACACCCTCCCAGCCCCCGTATGACCAACTGTCACAAGGACTTGACCATACTGCCCTGTAATCTCTGAAATTCTTCCATTTCCCCCACAAGTAATTACTACTTCCCTTGACTACTATTTAGTGTCCAGATTATTGCAAAAGCCTCCTTTACTGACTTCCATCCTTCTATAGTGTTAGTTCTCCAATCCTTCCCGGCTGTAATGTGAAAAATATTTGTGTTCTCTAGAAAAGAAAGTCTGATTATGAGCCTTGATGATCCAGCCCCCTCTTTCTCCCAATATAAAGTCCAAACTCCTTAACATAAAATAGAGGCATTGGATGCACAGTGGCTCACACCTTTAATCCCAGCACTTTGGGATGCTGAGGTAGGTGGATCACCTGAGGTCAGAAGTTTGAGACCAGCCTGGCCAACATGGTGAAACACCATCTCTACTAAAAATATTGTTTAAATGCTGGGCATGGTAGTGGGTGCCTATAATCCTAGCTACTCGGAAGGCTGAGGCAGGAGAATCACTTGAACCTAGGATACGGAGGTTGCAGTGAGTTAAGATCGCAAGTTGTACTCCTGCCTGGGCAATACAGCGAGACTCTGCCCCCCGCCACCCCCCCAAAACAAACAAACAAACAAAAAAAAGAATAAAAAAGTAAGAAATCCGTAAGCCATAGCATATCTGCTTCCAATTCCCTACCCCTAACAGATTTTTCTAAGCTTCTATAAGTATCATTAATTTTTCTTTTTCTTTTATTTTTTTTCTGAGATGGAGTTTCAAAAAAACTGGGCATGGTGGTGGGTGCCTATAATCCTAGCTAGTCGGCAGGCTGAGGCAGGAGAATCACCTGAACCTGGGATACGGAGGTTGCAGTGAGTTAAGACCACACACTGCACTCCCGCCTGGACAACACAGTGAGACTCTGTCCCAACATCCCCCCCACAAACAAAAAAGCAGGATAAAAAAGAAATACGTAAGCTGTAGCATATCTCCTTCCAATTCACTACCCCCAACAGATTTTTCTAAGCTTCTACATTTATCATTAATTTTTCTTTTTATTTTTTTTTTGAGATGGAGTTTTGCTCTTGTTGCCCAGGCTGGAGTGCAATGGCGTGATCTCAGCTCAATGCAACCTCCACCTCCCAGGTTCAGGTGATTCTCCTGCCTCAGCCACCCAAGTAGCTGGAATTACAGGTGCCCACCACCATGCCCAGCTAATTTTTGTATTTTTAGTAGAAACAGGGTTTTTCGCCATGTTGGCCAGGCTGGTCTTGAATACCTGACGTCAGGTGATCCACCCACCTTTGGCCTCCCAAAGTGCTGGGATTACAGGCATGAGCCATCATGCCCGGCTCATTAATTTTTCATTTTATTAATATTTGTAACATACAAGAAACTGAAAGTTTTTTTCTTTTCAGGATAATGGAAAAAATCCATTTCCTATATTAAACAAAACAGAGATAATATTGATGCAATTTTCCCAGTCAAATTTCATACTGGCAAAAAAAAACGCTCATTATAAAGACATATCTTGTCACACATACGGCCAAACTTTTCTTGTAATTTTAAATGTCCATGGGACAGTTACTATATATAATGTCGAATTTCTTATATTTTAATAAGAATTAAGATAATTCAATTATTTTTTCTTTTTCATTACAAATTTTTTATATGCTCACCATATTAAAATGTAAATAATAAAGATGTATATGCCAGGCATGGTGGCTCACACCTGTAATCCCAGCACTTTGAGAGGCCAAGGCAGGTGGATCACCTGAGGTCAGAAGTTCGAGACCAGCCTGACCAACAAACAGGGTGAAACCCTGTCACTATCAAAAATACAAAAAAATTAGCCAGGAATGGTGGTGGGTGCCTGTAATCCCAGTTATTCAGGAGGCTGAGACAGGAGAATTGCTTGAACCCAGGAAGCGGAGGTTGCAGTGAGGCGAGATTGTGCCATTGCACTCCAGCCTGGGCAACAAGAGCAAAAACTCCTTCAAAAAAAAAAAAAAAAAGAAAGATGTATGTAAGTGTGTACACTGGATGCACTAAGTTATTTAATCCAGGCAATAACCACTGAAGATAGGTGTTGTTATTATCCCTGTTTTACAGATGAGAAAACTGAGGCCGGAGAGGTTAAATAGGTTTTGGTTCTATGTCACAAAACTAGTAAGTTACAGAGCCAGAAGCTGAGAATGAACTCAGAACATCTCATCTCAAGTGTCCATTAATCATTGCTGCTACAACAGATTACCACAAATTTATCGGCTTAAAACAATACAAACATCTTACAGTTCAGAAGTCTGACACTTGTGTCACTAGGCTAAAATCAAGGTGTCAGCAGGACTGCATTTCCTTCTGGAGATTCAAAGAGAAAATCAGTTCTTGCCCTTTCTAGCTTGTGGGGGCTGCTCACATTCCTTGGCTCACAGATTCCTTCCACTTTTAAGGCCTGGAATGTTGTCTCTTTCTGATGCTGCTTTGTTTTGACATTTCTTTGACTTTCCTGCTTTTCTCTTCCACTCTTAAAAACCATTGTTACGGCCAGGCGTGGTGGCTCACGCCTGTAATCCCAGCACTTTGGGAGGCTGAGGTGGGTGGATCACAAGGTCAAGAGACAGAGACCATCAACGTGGTGAAAACTGGTCTCTACTAAAAATACAAAAATTGGCTGGACATGGTGGCATATGCCTGTAGTCCCAGCTACTCGGGAGGCTGAGGCAGGAGAATCACTTGAACCCAGAAGGCAGAGGTTGCAGTGAGCCATGATCATACCACTGCACTCCAGCCTGGTGACAGAGGAAGACTCTCTTTCTCAAAAAACAAAACAAAACAAAAAACAAAAAACCATTGTTACTCTATTGGGCCTACCTGGATAAGTTAGGATAAACCCCCTATTTTAAAATCAATTGATTAGGCACCTTAACTCTACCTGAAACAGTAACTGCTCTTTACCACGTAACCTAATATAGTTACAGGTTCTGAGAATTCACAGAACATGGACATCTTTGGGGAGACACAAGACACTGCCTACCACGGTATCCGTGCTTACAATCAGTATACTACAAAAATGCTCATCTGTTAGGGTTCAGAGAGTCAGTATGCTTCCATACTAAGAAACGTAACTTGGCTAAATGAGGGGAATCACGGGTGTTCAACCCTTTGAATGTGAGGACTATTTTGCTTATCTGTGGTGGCGGATATCACAAAAGTTATGCACAGTTTTTTTTTTAACCTCATCAGCTATTGTTAGTGTTATTGATTTTTTTGGTTTTGTTTATTCTGTTTTGAGATGGAGTCTCACTCTGTCACCAGGCTGGAGTGCAATGGCACGATCTTGGCTCACTGCAACCTTCGATTCCAGGGTTCAAGTGATTCTCCTGCCTCAGCCTCCCGAGTAGCTGGGACTACAGGTGTGCGCCACTATGTCCAGCCAATCTTTGTATTTTTAGTAGAGATGGGGTTTCACCATGTTGGCCAGGATGGTCTTCACCTCTGGACCCCATGATCTGCCTGCCTCGGCCTCCCAAAGTGCTCGGATTACAGGTGTGAGCCACTGCGCTTGGCCAGTGTTACTGTATTTTATGTGTGGCCCAACACAATTCTTCTTCCAGTGTGACCCAGGAAAGCCAAAATGTTGGACACTGGTGGAAATTATTAACTTTCAAAGTAAAACAAAGTGATTGAGTCAATGGAGTTAACAACTCATCCATCTAAATAGGTCTTAAACAGAAACAAGCCAATAAGAGATACCATCTTCCCCTTTCCTTATCAAACTTCTGAAGTATATAATACTAAGTGTTAGGAGGAGAAAGAGGAACAAGTAAAGATGGGCTTGTTCTAGGTAGCTAGAAGGAGAGAGAAGCACTGAGTCCTAGTCATAGGGCTGTGTTTGGCATTATATCCAGCCTGTTCAGATGATACTCTATTCTACGGTTTGAATATGTCCCCAAAGTTCACGTGTTGGAAGCTTAATCCCCAATGCAACAGTGTTGAAAGGTGGAATCTTTAAGATGTGAATAGCTTATGACTCACATCTTAAAGATACCACCTTTCAACATCGTTGGGTTAACGTTACTATCATGGGAGTGGGTTTGCTATAAAAGGGATTTGTCAAGACCAGCCTAAGCAACACAGTGAGACCTTGTCTCTACAAAAGGGAAAAAAAAAAAAAAAAAAGCCAGCCACTGGTAAGCACCTGTAGTCCCAGCTACTTGGGAGCCTGAAGTAGGGAGGAACATTTGAGGCCAGGAGTTCAAGGCTACAGTGAGCCAGGATTGTGCCACTGCACTCCAGCTTGGGCAAAAGAGTGACTTTTTCTTTTAAGCGAGTTTCTCTCTCTCCCTCACTCCAACCCTCTCTCAGCCTCTCATCTCGCACTATGGGATAACACATCAAGAAGGCCCTTGCCAGCTGCCAGCACTTTGGTATTGGACCTCTCAGCCTCCAGAACTATGAGAAGTAAATTTCCCTTCTTTATAAATTACCCAAATCTGCGATACTGTTATAGCAACACAAAGTAAACTAAGAAACCCTAAGATGTAATTGTTCTTCAAATAACCTCTAAATGAGAACTTGGCAGAAAGCTGGTCTCCACATAGAAATTACTCAAATCACCAGGACTGAAAGAGGAAAGATGAGGTGGAAGTATCGAGGCAGGGGGTGACTTCTTTCTTTGTCGCAATACCAAACCTGGAGACTTTTTCTCTTTTTTTCTCCCTCCCTAGAGTGGGAGGAAGGGGAGCTTGATATAGGAGTGTCAAGTTTGAGGGGCACTGGCAAGAGAACTAAGGAAACCTAAAAGAGAATCTTTGTCTATTATGGTTAGCCTAGAAGGCACTCCGCAATATTCACTACTATAAACATCATCATTAATAAGTGCACGCACACACACACACACACACACACGCTCCTATCTTGGATTCCGTATTTGTGAATTCAACTGCTTGCTAAAATTAGTACCATATCAGTTCAGGATGGCAATAATAATTGATAATATCGATTTCTGCATTACTGATTACTTAGCAACTGCTATTGTTTCCACTTGGAAATAGGAAACTTAGAGGCACTTGAATAAAAATGTATGGGAAAACAGGATTTGTTACATATCAAACTTTTAAAAAAATTTTTTTTCTTTTTTAAAAAAAGACAGGGTTTCACCATGTTGGCCTGGCTGGTCTTGAACTCCCAACCTCATGTGATCCACCCACCTTGGCCTCCCAAAGTGCTGAGATTACTGGTGTGAGCCACCACGCCCGGCCAACATATTGAACTTTTATATGATCAAGCTTCAAGTACCATATCCATATCATAAAGTCAAATATACCTGCATGACATATGTTCTGAAGGACTTCATTCCATTTACATTTTAATATATATAAGACATCTTTGAACAGAAGCACACATATAACAAGGCTGTATAATTTCTTTAAAAAACCTCCTAGGAGTTCTTTGGCAACTTAAATAAAGAAAAACAAACAAACAAAGTTGATAGGAGGCTGGGCGAGGTGGCTCACGCCTGTAATCCCAGCACTTTGGGAGGCCGAGGCAGGTGGATCACAGAGGTCAGGAGTTTGAGACCAGACTGATCAACACGGTGAAAACCCGTTTCTACTAAAAACACAAAAATTAGCAGGGCAAGGTGGCATGTGCCTGAATCCCAGCTACTAAGGAGGCTGAGGCAGGAGAATCGCTTGAACCCAGGAGGCAGAGGTAGCAGTGAGCTGAGATCCCGCCACTGCACTCCAGCCTGGGTGACAAAGCAAGACTCTGTCAAAAAAAAAAAACAAAAAAACAAAACAAAACAAAAAAAAAACCTCATAGGAACCTAACCCTAACCCTGTATTTCCTCTAGGAGGAATGGTTTGGTCTTTGATAAGTTAGTGTTCGTAACGATTTTACAGAATATAACCAGCACAAATAATGAGAACTGACTGTATAAGAATATTGATAGAAAAGATGGCCAAAATTATGTTATTGTTGGGACAGGCTCATTGGCTCAAACCTGTAATCTCAGCACTTTGGGAGGCCAAGGCAGGCGGATCACCTAAGGTCAGGAGTTCAAGACCAGCCTGGCCAACATGGTGAAACCCTGTCTCTACTAAAAATACAAAAATTAGCTGGGCACGGTGGCACGTGCCTGTAATTCCAGCTACTCTGGAAGCTGAGGCAGGAGAATCGCTTGAACCTGGAAGGCAGAGGGAGGTTGTAGTGAGCTGAGATCATGCCACTGTACTCCAGCTTGGGCAACAGAGTGAGACTCTGTCTCAAAAAAAAAAAAAATTTTTTTTTGTTGAATTATCGATTCTTTTCCCCATCAACATTTAGAACCTGACCCAAATGATAAATACTGATAAATAAGTAATGTTTGAATCTATTTTTTAATTGAAGAGTAGAGATTAAAGAGACTGATATTAATCTATAAATCAACATATATCACATTAATTTACTAGTTACGTGCATCACCTTCAAGCTGTGAAGACTTGGTAATGCTTTGGAGTTCAACAACTGATCTAGCCTCGAAATGTCCAGGTAGGGTATGAACGCTGAGTAACAAGAAAACAACAGCTATATGAGAAAAGCAGGATGCATGCTATCTCCAGCCATTCCTGATATTTATATTTTGACTCTTCACACATCCATTTACATTTTGAATCTCCCAACTATATGAACTTGCCTCCTTTGGGTCTTTGAAGTAAAAAAAGTTAATGTGGAAATAGCATGAATGGTTTCATTCTAGTTCAATACAGCTGTTATATTAAAGAGAGATATAAAGTTTTTGATTTAAAAAAGTTGATGTTTCCTTTTTTTTTTTTAAGACGGGGTTTCACCATATTGGTCAGGCTGGTCTCGAACTCTTGACCTCAGATGATCCACCCGCCTCAGCCTCCCAAAGTGCTGGGATTACAGGCGTGAGCCACCAGGCCCAGCCAGCTCCTTTTTTTTTTTTTTTTTTGAGACAGAGTTTTGCTCTTGTTGCCCCGGCTAGATGCAATGGCATGATCTTGGCTCACTGCAACCTCCACCTCCCAGCTTCAAGTGATTCTCCTGCCTCAGACTCCTGAGTAGCTGGGATTACAGGTACGTGCCACCAGGCCTGGCTAATTTTGTATTTTTAGTCGAGAGGGGGTTTCTCCATGTTGGTCAGGCTGGTCTCGAACTCCAGACCTCTGGTGATCTGCCCACCTTGGCCTCCCAAAGTTCTAGGATTACAGGCGTGAGCCATTGTATCCGGCTGATGTTTCCTTTCTTTGTACTTTCATATTACATGGGGAGCCTTTTAGCATGCGCTATAAATGTTCATTTATATTCAACTTTTCATTCCTTAGGATGACCTAAAAATTAAAGCAAGAACTTCCTATTTCTGAGATATTGCTTACTTCTGGCTATACTAGTTCAACCCTAAAATCATTGTTTCAAATATGTACATAACTATGTGTATACATAAGTTAAAAATTTTAAAGTTTTATTAAAAAAATAAAACCTTTGGTTTTCAAAGTTTAGCATATACAGGTATGGAAGTTTCCACCTAAAAAGGCACAAATATTCTGTGGAAAACTATTTTAGAATGCAACAATGTTAAGAATTTTTGTAATCCTGATACTACTTTGTGCTCTTAAAACAGTATTAGGGCTGGGCGCAGTGGCTCACGCCTGTAATCCCAGGACTTTTGGAGGCTGAGGCAGACAGATCACTTGAGGCCAGGAGTTTGAGACCAGCCTGGCAACCTTGGTGAAACCCTGTCTCTACTAAAAATATATTTTTAACAATCAGCCAGGTGTGGTGGTGTGTGCCTGCAGTCCCAGCTACTTGAGAGGCTGAGACAAAAGAATCGCTTGGACCCAGGAAGCAGAGGTTGCAGTGAACCGAGATCTCTCCACTGCACTCCAGCCTGGGTGACAGAGTGAAATAGACTGTCTCAAACGAACAAAAACAGTATGAGAAGTATTTGCTTGCTCAGAGCATGTAAAAAGTTTATTGAACTGAATCATATAAAGATTTATCATATTATGGTCCCCATTTTATAACATTATTAGTTTTGAGAATGGATAAATTCCATGAAATTACCTATACATGCTTTAGTTGCTTCTGACTAGAAACAATTTTTTCATTGTTGTTTAGCATTCACTGAGTACTGATAACAGACTATATGCTTTAAAACCTAAGGAAATGGTACACAAGCTGTTTTTTCCAAGTTTTCTTAAGTGAGATGACTATATTAAAATATTCATGACGTAATACACTTATGTCAAAGAGAGAACAAAACCCACAATTATAAAATTAGAACTTTGCTAGCTGGGCAAGGTGGCTTACACCTGTAATCCCAGCACTTTGGGAGGCCGAGGCGGGTGTATCACGAGGTCAGAAGTTCGAGACCTGCCTGACCAATAAGGTGAAACCCCATCTCTATTAAAAACACAAAAATTAGCCGGGCATCAGCTACTCAGGAAGCTGAGGCAAGAGAATCGCTTGAACCTGGGAGGCAGAGGTTGCTGTGAGCTGAGATTGCCCCACTCCAGCCTGGGCGACAGAGCGAGACTCTGTCTCAAAATAAATAAATCAATAATAAAAAACAACTTTGCAAAACAACTTTGCTAGGCATGATGGCTCACGAATGTAATCCCAACACTTTGGGAGACTGAGGAGGGAGGATGGCTTGAGCCCAGGAGTTCAAGATTTGCCTGGGCAACACAGGGAGACCCTGTCTCAACAAAAAATTTAAAAATCAGCCAAGTGTGGTAGTGCATGTCTGTAGTCCCAGCTACTTGAGAGGCAGAGGTAGGAGGATCACTTGGGAGGTCAAGGCTGCAATGACCCATGACTATGCCACTGCACTTCAGCCTGTGTAACAGAGCAAGACCCTGTCTCAAAACAAAAAATAAAACAAAAACAAAAAGCCCCAAAACAACAACAAAAAAACCAACAACTTTCTTTATCAGTGAACTACAGCAAAGGTTGTATTCCGAGCAAGTTCACAGCCTTACAAACATTATTACTAAAAAGGAAATAATATAAACAAAATGAATTGAGGAATTTTGGAAATTTTAGGAAGAAACAAAATTAGGGAAATTTACAATCTAAAAAAAATAAAATGACCAGGTGTGGTGGCTCAAGCCTGTAATGCCAGCACTTTGGGAAGCTGAGGCAGGCGGATCATCTGCAGTCAGAAGTTCGAGAACAACCTAACCAACGTGGTGAAACCCCCTCTCTACTAAATACAAAAAATTAGTTGAGTGGCACCTGCCTGTAATCCCAGCTACTGGGGAGGCCGAGACAGGAGAATTGCTTGAACCAGGGAGGTGGAGGTTGCAGGGAGCCAAGATTGTACCACTGCACTCCAGCCTGGGCAACAAGAGTGAAACTCTGTCTCATAAAAATAAAATAAACCCCCCAGGCGCAGTGGCTCATTCCTGTAATCCCAGCACTTTGGGAAGCCTAGGTGGTCGGATCACCTGAGGTGGGAGTTTGAGAAGAGCCTGGCCAACATGGTGAAAACCTGTCTCTATTAAAAATACAAAAATTAGCCAGGCGTGGTGGCCCATGCCTGTAATCCCAGCAACCTGGGAAAGTCTGAGGCAGGAGAATCGCTTGAACCCGGGAGGCAGAGGTTGCAGTGAGCCGAGACTGTGTCACTGAACTCCAGCCTGGGCAACAAGAATGAAACTCTGTCTCAGGCGGGGGGAAAAAAAGAAACTTTCCAGAAGAATTTTTATTTCTAAATCATACTGAGATTTCTTTTTCTCGTTTCTAATTCGTTACCTTTTAATTTTCTCTTACTATAACAAAAAAATCCAGTATGGTATTTACAAATAAACATCAATGAAACAGATAAATCACTAGATTTCATCATAATCAAGAAACAAAAAGGGCTAGGCACAGTGACTCACGCCTGTAATTCCAGCACTTTGGGAGGCCAAGGCGGATGGATCACCTGAGGTCGGGAGTTTGAGACCAGCCTGACCAACATGCAGAAACCTCGTCTCCACTGAAAATATAAAAATTAGCTGGGCATGGTGGTGCATGCAGGTAATCCCACCTACTCGGGAGGCTGAGGCAGGAGAATCGCTTGAACTCTGGAGGCGGAGGTTGTGGTGAGCTGAGATGGTACCACTGCACTCCAACCTGGACAAGAGTGAGACTTGGTCTCAAAAAAAAAAAAAAAAGAAAAAAGAAACAAAAAGGGAGAGTACACAGTATTAGGTATGAGAAGGGTACTAGAGCCACAGATGATTTGAAAAGAAAGTGGTAACTTTGTATAATTCCTGCCAATAAAGTTTTCATAACTAGATGCAATGGCTAACCAGGCAAATAAAAATAACTCAGTTTTTTTTAAACCATTAAAACAGTTTAAATCTTCTTTAAAAAAAACTATCAGAAAAGCAGAAATATTATATATTTCCTGAGTATTATGGGATGCTTTCTTGGTTGTAGTATCCTTCTAACAGACATCCAGGGTTAAAAAAAGAGCTCCTTCCCAACCGTTTCTCAGAAATTCTCTATATTCATTCATTAATTCAAAAAAATTTTTTTTGAAAGTCTAGGCTGGGTGCAGTGGCTTGTGCCTATAATCCTAGCATTTATAGAGGCCAAGGTGAGTGGATCGCCTGAGGTCAGGAGTTCAAGATCAGGCTGGCCAACATGGTGAAACCCCCAACTCTACTAAAAATAAAAAAATTAGCTGGGTGTGGTAGTACTCGCTTGTAATCTCAGCTCCTTCAGAGGTTGAGGCAGGAGAATTGCTTGAGCCCAGGAGAAGGAGGTTACAGTGAGCTGAGATTGTGCCACTGCACTTCAGCCTGGGTGACAAGAGCGAAATTAAAAAAAAAAAAAAAAAAAAAAGAAAGTCTAGAAAGTAGAGATGTGACAGTGAACAAAACAAGGTTCCATACCTGAATTGAACCTTAGAAAGAGTGGAAAAACAAAAAAGAAAAAAAACAAAAAACAAAAAACACAAGGTTCCAGGCATCATGCAGCTTGCATTCTTATTACGAATAGTAACAGACAACATTAGGTGGTTGCTACGTGCTAAACACTATCCTAAGTACTCTTGTGTACACTTACCCATTTAATCCTTATAACCACCATCCTTTCAGTTAAGGACTATTTTCACTCATCCCTTAGAGATGAGGAAACTAAGGCACAGAGATTAGGTCACTAGTCTAAGGTCAAAGATACTCTCAGGCAGTTTGGCTCCAGAACAGCACTGTTCAACAGAAATATAATACAA
Organism: Cacajao melanocephalus; assembly: GCA_963573385.1. Taxonomy (NCBI): domain Eukaryota; kingdom Metazoa; phylum Chordata; class Mammalia; order Primates; family Pitheciidae; genus Cacajao; species Cacajao melanocephalus. The sequence goes on along the minus strand of CAUYLG010077282.1, from coordinate 41,086 downwards.
ACCACAAATATAAGCCACATATGCAATTTAAAATTTTCTAGTAGCCAGATTTAAATAGAACAGAGATTAATTTTAATATCTTATTAAACCTAATATATCAAAAACGTTATCAACCTGCGATTAATATTTAATAGTTTAAAAATTCCAGATTCTTTTTACCTTATTAAAATCTAGTGTGTATTGGGCCAGGCACGGTGGCTCACTTGAGGTCAGGAGTTTGAGACCAGCCTGGCCAACATGGCGAAACCCTGTCTCCACTAAAAATACAGAAATTAGCAGGAAGTGTTGACATGCACCTGTGTGCCCAGCTACCTGGGAGGCTGAGACAGGAGAATTGCTTGAACCCAGGAAGCAGAGGCTGCAGTGAACTGAGATCGTGCCATTGTACTCCAGCCTGGATGACAAGAGCAAAAAGCTGTCTCCAAAAAAAAAAAAAAAAAAGCTGTGTATTCTACACTTACAGTACATCTCAATTTGGACTAGCCACATTTCAAGTGCTCATCTACTACAATTGACAGTGTTCATAACTACTATTCTAGGCTTTTCTACTAAAAAAAAATACATAGTGTATTCTCAGGATGTAAGAATGGTTTCATTTTAGGGTCTATTAATAATATTAATTCACCATATTAAAAAATAAGGAAGTTTAGCCAAGTGTGGTGGCACGCACCTATAATCCCAGCTACTCTGGAGGCTGAGGCAGGAGAATCACCTGAACCTGGGAGGCAGACAGTGCAATCAGCTGAGATCATGCCACTGTATTCCAACCTGGATAACAGAGTGAGACTTAATCTAAAAAAGAATAAAAATAAAAATAAATAAGCCACATTGATCATTTCGGGTTCAGGTTAAAAAAAATGAAGAAGGCAGGTGCAGTTGCACACACCTGTAGTCCCAGCTACTCAGGAAGCTGAGGCAGGAGGACACCTGAGGCCAGGAATTCAAGACTGTAGCATGCCATGATCACACCTGTGAATAGCCACTGTACTCCAGTCTCAGCAGCATAGTGAGACCCATCTCTTTTAAAGAAAGGGCAAGGGGAAGGGGAAGGAGGGGGAAAAAAAGAGACGGAGAGAGAGAAAAAGAGGCCAGGTACAGTGGCTCAAACCTGTAATCCCAGCAGTCTGGAAGGCTGAGAAGGGAGGATTGCTTGAGGCCAGGAGTTCAAGATCAGCTTGGGCAATACAGCGAGACCCTGTCTCTATTTTTAAAAAGAAAAAGCAGAAAAGCTATTTATTTCAATAAAAGCCAAGGGAAAAAAAGCTTAAATCAACATCCACCCCTCCTTTTTAATAAAATAACTCTTATGAACTAGAAATAGAAGAATCCTTCCATAATATTATATATCTATAGCTAAAATTCAAGTCAACTCTGGCATTACAGCTTTATGACAAACATGAGAAATAGTCTTATTAAGGTTCGTTATAATTATTATTTGAGATGAGGTTTTACCCTGTCACCTAGGCTAAAGTGCAGTGGCATGATCATAGTTCACTACAGCCTCAAACTCCTGGTCTTAAGCAATCCTCCCATCTCAGCCTCCTGAGTAGCTAGGGCTACAGGCATGTGCCACTACACTCCGCTAATTTTTTAATTTTTTGCAGAAATGGGGTCTCAACTAAATTCCTCAGGCTGGTCTCAAACTCCTGGGCTCAAGAGTTTGAAATTCCCCCTGTATTGAGGATCACATACAGCCATGTAGCCCTTGGGGCTCAAGTTAGGGAAAAATTTGATCCTCTCACCTCAGTCTCCCAAAGCTCTGGGATTAAAGATGTGAGCCACTGTGCCTGACCTGCATGATCCCTTATACAAAAAACATAAGTGAATTAACTGAAAAGCTATCAGACACAGACTTCTATAGAGCAGTTACAAAACTATATTGAGAAATAAGTAGCTTTTCAATATAACAAAAGTAGTTATAAAGTAGTACTCAGTAAATGATGGGGATCTATCAAAAGTACATAGAAACTAGCTTGAAGAGGCTCTTGCTAACCAAATAAAAAATTTGAGCATCAAAAAATAATGGTGGCACTAACAGATTACAACTAGTTCACTAAGATAGTCCATAAATCACTCTGATAATAAATAAATGAGGACAGGAAGGTTCTCTCTTAAAGAATCCCAACTAATAAACTTGGAATAAGAGAGCTAGAAAAGTATTATTTTACAACTCTTATTGCAATAATTAATTCAGCCAAGGAATCATCAATGAAAGCGAAAACTGTTTCCCTATCTATAATTTGTTTAAGAGAGAAATGCTAATTTTACAGTGAAGAAACCCGACAGACATCACTTAAATAAGTAATCAAAGTTAATATTGCCAATAGGACTAACACAGCATGCCTCCTGATGTGTTGTACTCTGAAGAACATAATAGCCTTTAAGAGGTAATCCTTCATCAAATCATAATCTAAATTGAATCATGAGTAAACAGCAAATAAATCCTCATTGATGTACACAAAACCAGTAGCCTAATTTTTTAAAAATATCAGTGTCGGCCGGGCACAGTGGCTCATGCCTGTAATCCCAGCACTTTGGGAGGCTGAGATGGGCAAATCATGAGGTCAGGAGATCAAGACCATCCTGGCCAATATGGTGAAAGCCCGTCTCTACTAAAAATACAAAAAAATTAGCTGGGTGTGGTGGCACACACCTGTAGTCCCAGGTGAGGCTGAAGGAGGAGAACTTCTTGAACCCAGAAGGTAGAGATTACAGTGAGCTAACACCACTGCACTACACCATGGGCAACAGTGCAAGACTCCATACCCAAAAAAAAAAAAAATACAAAAATTAGTTGGGCATGGTGGCACATGCCTGTAATCCCAGCTACTTGGGAGGCTGAGGCACAATGGCTTCAACTGGTGAGGTGAAGTCTGCAGTGAGTTGAGATCAGGCCACTGCACTCCAGCCTAGGTGACAGAGCTAGACTCTGTCTCAAAAAACAAAAAAATATCAATATCATGAAAGATTAACGCTGAAGAACTGTTCAGATTAAAGGAGACTAAAGAAACATGACAAATAAGTGCAACATGTATTTCTAGATTGGATTTTGGGTTTTTGTTATAAAGGACAACTGGGAAAATGTATGGACTACTGTATTAGTTTCCTTGTCACCTTTCCTTTATCATTCCTCCACTAGGGCTGCTGCAGAAAAAATGGCTTAAAACAACAAATTTATTATCTCATAGTTCTGGAGGCAGAATGTCCAAAATTAAGGTGTCAGCAAGGCTATGCTCCTCCTGAAACTCTGGATACAATTCCTCCTTGCCTCCTTCTAGCTTCTGATGGTAGCTGGCAATCCGTCCTGCTCCTGGCTTACAGCTGCATCACACCAATCTCTGCCTCTGTTGTCACAAGGCATTCTCTTCGGGTGTCTGTCTTCACATGTGGAGTGTTTTTTTTTTTTTTTGAGACAGAGTCTCACTCTGTTGCCCAGGCTAGAGTGCAGGGCACACAGGGTCTCTGCTCAGTGTAACCTCCGCCTCCCAGGTTCAAGCCATTCTTATGCTTCAGCCTGCCGAGTAGCTGGTATTACAGGTCTTTGCCACAATGCCCAGCTAATTTTTGTATTTTTAGTAGAGACAAGGTTTCACCATGTTGGTCAGGCTAGTTTCAAACACCTGACCTCAAGTAATCCATCGGCCCTGGCCTCACACTCACAAAGTGCTGGGATTACAGGCGTGAGCCACCACACCTGGCCCACGTGTGTTTTTCCCCTTATAAGGACACCACTCATATTGGATAAGAGTCCACCCTAATTTAGAATAACTTCAATGTAACTTAATTGTACCACAAAGATGCTATTTCCAAGTTCCCATTCACAGCTACTGAGGGTTAGGATCCTTTTGGGGAACATAATTCAATCCACAGTTGGAAATTAGGTAACTGTATTATAGTGATGTTGAACTTCTTGAATTCAGTAACTGTACTGCAGTTGTATATGAAAATATCCTTGCTTTAGGAAATACATATTGAAATATTTAATGATACTGAGACATGATGTTTGCAATTAACTCTCAAATGGTGGTGGCGGGGACACACATATACACATACCCAAGGAGGGAACCATAAAGGAAATGTGACAAAATGTTAACAACTGGTAAATCTGGGTGGAGGGTATCCAGGAGGTCTTTGTACTACTCTTACAATTTTTCTGTAACTTTGAAATTATTTCTAAATAAACCTGCAGCATTATTTACAACAGCAAAGACTTGGAACCAACCCAAATGCCCATCAACGATAGCCTAGTTCAAGAAAATGTGGCACATATACACCACGGAATACTATGCAGCCATAAAAAAAGAGTGAGTTCATGTCCTTTGTGGGGCATGGATGAAGCTGAAAGCCATCATCCTCAGCAAACTAACAGAGGAACAGAAAACCAATCACTGAATGTTCTCACTCATAAGTGGGTGCTGAACAATGAGAACACATGGACACAGGAAGGGAAACATCACGTACCGGGGTCTGCTGGGGGTGGGGGTAAAGGGGAAGGACAGCATTAGGACAAATACCTAATGCACTCGGGGTTTAAAACCTAGATGATGGGTTGATAGATGCAGCACGCCACCATGGCAGATGTATACCTATGTAACAAATCTGTACATTCAGCACACGTATCCCAGAACTTAAAGTAAAGTCAGAACAAAAAGAGAAACAAAGAAACAGCCAGGTGAGGTGGCTCACACCTGTAGTCCCAGCACTTTGGGAGGCCGAGGCAGGTGAATTATGAGGTCAGGAGTTCAAGACCAGCCTGACCAACATGGTGAAACCCCATCTCTTTTACTAAAAACACAAAAATTAGCCAGGCATGGTGGTGGGCATCTGTAATCCCAGCTACTCAGGAGGCTGAGGCAGGAGAATCGCTTGAACCCAGGAGGTGTAGGTTGCAGTGACCCAAGATCGTGCCATTGCACTCCAGCCTGAGTGACAGAGTGAGATTCCATCTCAAAAAAAAAAAAAAAAAACCACACACACACACACACACACACACACACAAATAATACCTATGAGTAAGTAAAACAAATGTTCAGAGTCTATATAAGAAAATAAAATTGGGATATAAAAGACAATCTCAAAAAATAAATACATCATTTATTTTTAGAAGATACATTATAAAGATGCCCATCCTTCCTATATAAATCTAAGTAACATTAAATGAGAATCACAATGAAGTTCATATGAAAAAGTGAATGCATATGAATAGCTGAGAAAGTTTTGAAAAGGAAAACAGGAAATTTGTCCTTCTAAGAATCACAACCTCATGGTTAAGAGTACAGGCTCTCGAGTTCCTTGTAACCTGAGTAAATTTAAAACTCGTGAAGACTATTTCTTTATGTGTTAAAATAAAGATATCAAGAATACCTAATTCCTGACGGTTTTGTGAGAAATGAGTTAGCTAAATATGTTAAAGTATTTACAACAGGGATTGTCACACAGTCAATTACCAATACACATTAGTTGCTGTTGTTATCATGGCTATAATCAGCAGCATCAAGCTATGTGGTATTGGCATAGAAATAAACAATTAAATCCATCAAAAATAAAGAGAGCCCAGAAACAGGCCCAAGAATAAAAAGAATTTGTAAAGCTAAAAGGTGGCATTTTAAACCAGTGTGAAGACAGATTTAATAACTAGCACTAGTGAGGTATATCATCTGAGGGAAAAAAAAAGAATTCTTACCTCACAACATAAACAAAATCCAGAGTAAAGGGCTAAATGACTTAGTAAGATAAAACAAAACAAAAACTTATAAGCAGAATTTTTAACATCATCTTCAAGTGGAGAAAATACTGTTGAAACACAAATTCCAAAAGTTATAGAAGGAATATTATGCACAGGTATGGAAAAAGTCCTTGTAACATAAAGACAAAGAAAGAATTAACATCTATAATATATTGAAGAGTCCCTAAAAATCTATAAGAAAAAGACAAATATCTCAATAGCAAAACTGGCAAAAGTTATGAGCAAGCAGTCCACCACAAGGAGAGATGCATATAGCCTTCAATTGAAAAAGCAAATTAAAATAATTTTAAGATACCTTTATTCAATATATATCACAAAAATAAAAAGATGTTCAGTCAATCCCCCTAAAAACACTGGTAAAATATAAAAAGAGCTTTAAACCTGCTAATATCCCCGGCTCTGTTTATTACCAAAAAGAAAATGCAACACCTATCATGCCATTAGAAAACTTCATCATGGAAAGAGGAAAAAAAAAGAAAAACAAAACACAGGTAGAAAAGCAATCACTGAACCATATTGTTAGAAGGAAACTAAGCTTATCAGGTCTGACCACTCACCAACACAAAAAAGTATCACTGACAATGACCTATATGCAGCGTTTACTCAAACTCATAAAGCACTACTAAACAACTGTTAAAGATTACTTCTTTACAATCTTCCAATTGTTTATAAATGAAAATAAACATCTATTTAACAAACTTTTAAAAAATTTTGTCAGGAATCAAAGGCAACTTTCAGTGTTTTCATTTATTAATATTCACCCTTTAAGGCATCATCTAATCATTCTTCTGGGATATCTACCTGTCTCCATGATTTCTCTCTACTGGTAGGACCCTGGAAGTATCAGAAATGTCTTTCAGAACCTTGGGATATAATTCCTCTAGACCTAGAGACTTGAAATCATTTAAAGCTAGATGACTCTTACTATTTTCTTATAATTTGTTTTTAATATTATAAACTTCACACTATGATCTTTTACCTGACAAATGACAAGGGAAACCACAAACATAGTCCCTCACTACTACAAATTCTGCATTTGGGGAAATCACAGGGGTCAGCACAACCAGAGTGCAATGGATGAGCCTCACCCTAGGAACCACCTTCATGGTCATGGTATATCCCCTGCCAGGTAAGTATATTATCTATTTTCTGTTTGTTCTAGTTTTTCTAATTTAAAGAGCAACTTCTTGTTACAGAAATGAGCAGATTAAAAGGAAATATACTAGGTGTTCTGTGTCACCTATTACGTCAAGTTTCCTGAGCTGTAGATTCACGACTTCTTACTCTAGCTATAAGTTTATCTCTAAGAATCATCAATATTGTTTTTCCTTTTCTTAAACATCAGTCATTGTAAAAATACTATTCATCCTCTGACAACATCCTAAGAGGTTCACGACCCTCTCTTCTACTTGACATGTGTTATGAGTTCCTCCTTCTGACTTACAGTCTATGCATTAAAACAAAAACAAAACAAAACAAAACAAAACAAAACAAAACAAAAACTAAGACCCAGTTGGAGTGACTGATGGGGTGGGGTAGGAGAAAAGGGGAGATGGTGAGAAGATACTCTAGGGGTGTGGCTTTAGCTCCACCCTAATTTCTACCTGCTACTGCCCTCACTGAATTCTTTGATATGGCCAGTTAGTATCTTTTCTCAATCACTAGAAGTGCTATGTAAATGGACATATAATACCTGTTCTACTCTGCCTGCCCCCTCTCCCACCACTGTGCTTCCTAACCTTTCATATAAGTAGTTTGGGGCATTTTAAGACTTTTCACTCCTTCAGGGGGTACACTGTCCATTAGAATCATAAGCCTCACTCTTACTGGTTTTCCAATGTTTCTTAAAGTCTAGCGCACACATCTTAAAATCCAGAACTGTCTTTCCTGCTACTTTTGATATAAACCCAAGATGACATGGCTCCTAACTCCAAAAGTTCTTTCTAGAATTTGCATATCACTAGCTTTTTTTTCTACTGATCCTAATTAAGTTCAAAATAGCAAATATCTTTATAGCTTTACAACCTCAAATATAAAATTAAATTAGTCAGATGCTCTGCTTTAAGAAACACATTTCCAGAGGGTGTTGGACTAACCAGTTGCTTTATACCAATACTGTAGCCTGAATTAAGATACCATCGATACCCATACCTTTCAAATATTCTAACCACATTTGTACAACCAAATAGTATTTTCCATACAGATGTCTAACTTGTGTAACTACTATACTTTCCATTCCCTTCTGTGACAGAGATAACTACCTGTTCTCCTAAAATTCATTCTCCCCTTCTATGTATGGCATGCAGTCGTCACTGGGAGGGGTTAACCCGCCAGGAACTATTTTTTCCAGCTCTCCTTACACTCAGATAAATCCATATGACTTGTTATATCAATGTAACATAAGAGGAAGTGATGTGGCGAGAGTTTCAAAAAGTATGGTTGCGAGGCTGGGCACAGTGGCTCACGCCTGTAATCCCAGCACTCTGGGAGGCTGAGGCAGGCAGATCACGTGAGGTCAGGAGTTTGAGACCAGCCTGGCCAACATGGTGAAACCCCATCTCTACTAAAAATACAAAAAGAAGCCAGGTAAGGTGGTGCACGCCTGTAATCCCAGTGACTCAGGAGGCTGAGGCAGGAGAATCGCTTGAACTTAGGAGGTGGAGGCAGCAGTGAGCTGAGATTGTGCCACTGTACTCCAGCCTGGGCAACAGAACGAGATCACCTCTCAAAATAAATAAATAAATAAATTTTAAAATAAAAATTAAGATAAAAAAAGTAGCTGGGCGTGGTGGCGTACACCTGTAATCCTAGCTACTTGGGAGGCTTTGGTGGGAGGATCGCTTGAACTCAGGAGGCAAAAGTTGCAGTGAGCAGAGATCATGTCACTGCACTCCAGCCTAGGCTACAGAGCGAGACGCTGTCTCAAAACACACACACACACACACACAAAACAAAAAAATGAAGGATGGTTGCTGGACATATATTTATGGAATATGAGATAAAGAAACAGAACTCCCTTATTGTAAGTGGGGAGCTACACTTAGGTTAATTATTGCTCTTTAACATTTACAAGCTATTAAACTGAATCAAACCTTAGTTTCTCCATCAGACTCAAGTAGAATGCTTACTTGAAATTCATCCTGAGCATTAATGATACTATTTTAGCACAAGTCTGCCACTTCAAGAGAGTCTCAAGAGTGTCTTGAGTAAAAAACATCTGTGTTTACTGCATGAGCTTTTAGTGAAGAACTACTTGTTATTTCTTTCTCTCATGCCCATGATAGGCAGACAATGTCAGCTGACTGTTGCATGTTCCTACAACAAAAAATATTTAACAAGTGTCTATACGTCATTATTCTATCTGCTTGGAACAACTTTAGTAACCAAAACAAAGATCCCTGTCCTCCCGGAGCTTACATTCCAGTGGCAGCCATTCTAGTCATCTGGAGTTGGTACAATGGCAGTTCAAAGGCTATCTGTTAACCTTTATGTAAAGACTTAATAAACATGGGCAAAATAAACTGTTAGAGTTAACATGTGAAGGACTTGTATTACAGATATTCTTTGTGGGATAATAATGCTACAAAAATTAAGCTAGTATTCCCACTAGAAAACAATGTTCCAGCTTATTAGGGAGGACAAAGCGTACATTCTTGGATACAATTAGAGAAATAAAAGAAAGCCAAAGAAGAAAAGGCTACTAAGATGGTGAAGGAAATTATTGTTAATGTAAGAACTTGACAAAGTGCCAAAAGAGTGGCGAATAAAATTTTCATTGGTAGCTTTAGATGAGACTCTTCTCCTAGACACTTAAGTTCATATAACAATATTTACAGGGCCAGAGGTGATGGCTCATGCCTATAATCTTATCACTCTGGGAGGCCAAGGTTGGGGGGAATCACTTGAGCTCATGAGTTTGAGACCAGCCTGGGTACCACAGAAAGACCCCGTCACTGAAAAAAATAAAAATAAAATTAGCTGGGTATAGTGGTGCACACGTGTGGTCCCAGCTACTGGAGAGATTAAGGTAAGAGGATCGCTTGAGCCCAGGAAGATGAAGCTGCAGTGAGTGGTGATTATGATGCTGGACTCCAGCCTGGGAGAGGGAGTGACACCCTGTCTCAAAAAAATGATTTATAGGAACAAACTAGTATGGAAGACTGTAAGGATGAGGTTAGTAAGCCAGTACAGAAGAATCTTAGCTTCCTCTAAAAGTATAGCCTTGAATGGTGATGAGTTTGTACCAAGATGTAGGAAACTGCTATTCTGACAGGGCAAATTAGAAAATGGTTGTCTTTCTGCAACATGCCTGAAATGTGACTGAATCATTAGGCAATGAAGATCTTCCATCCATTTCTACTAACTCACCTAGAAATAAATGATATAATTAGTAGAAATAAAGACAATATTGTACAGTAGCAATTTGATCCAGCTTTTGAGGCAGAAGACACAGATTTGAGTACAAATATATATATATATATATATATATATATGTATAGAGAGCACGTATGTGTGTCCGTGTGTATGTGTGTGTGTGTATATATACATACATAGAGAGAGAGAGAGAGAGAGAGAGAGAGAGACACACACACACACACACAATGTAGACTTCACAATCCCAAACCTACAAAAGGGCAACACTTGCTACAGTTTAGTGTAATAACTCATCTTTTGCATGTTTGTTTGTTTATTTTTTAAGACGGGATTTCACCATGTTGGCCAGGCTGGTCTTGAACTCCCAACCTCAGGTGATCCACCCACTTTAGCCTCTCATCAAAGTGCTGGAATTACAGGCATGAGCCACCGCACCTCGTGGTTTCTTTCTTCTTTTGATGAATTAAGTTTAGAAAAAAAGAAACCTGATTGGGAAAACATGCTCTGTTAATCTGGCTGAACACCTTATTTTAAAAAAAGATGACAAATGTTTTGGACTTAGCATTTCATTTTCCATTATAAACTCAAACTTACAAAAAGCATTTGCCACAGTTTTGTTAGTGTAATAATCCATCTTTTTCAGTTAATGAATATATTTAATATCCAACCTTAATTAATAATTGGTGTCTATTATAAGACATTCATGCCACAAAGCTACTTCCATTAAAAAGGAAAGTGTAGGTTGGGTGTAGTGGCTCAAGCCTGTCTCTGCTGCTTGGAAGGATTACTTGAACCAAGGAGTTTGAGGCTGTGGTGAGCTATGATCATGCCAGTGCACTTCAGCCTGGGCAATAGAGCAAGACCCTATCTCTTAAAAAAGAAAGAAAATAAAATAATTAAAAAGTGTTAAGTAACAACATTCTTTGGCAACAATTCAAATGTACCATTTAATGAAGAAGAAAAAAAACAACAAATCTCCCTTTCCATCATTGCTCCTTATTCCTAAGAAAGTTATGGCCTAGGGAATAGGCTTGTAGTCAGCCCTAGATTTAAATCCCAGTTCTGCTAGTTGTGACCTTAGCAGATTATATATACTTTCTGACCCTCAGTTTCTTAATCTGTAATAAATACCTACCTCAAGGGGCCCACCATGGTGGCTCACACCTGTAATCCTAGCACTTAGGGAGGTCGAGTCAAGCAGATCAATTGAGCCCAGCAGTTCAAGACTGCCTGTGCCACACGGTGAAAACTCTATTCTAAAAAAACTAAAAATAAAAAACAGGCCAGGCATGGTGGCTCATGCCTGTAATCCCAGCACTTTGGGAGGCCGAGGTGGGAGGATCCCTTGAGCCTAGGGATTCAAGACCAGTCTGAGCAACATGGTGAGACCCCATTTTAAATTAAAAAAAAAAAATAGCTTGGTGTGGTGGCTTGCAACTGTGGTTCCAGCAGCTACTCAGAGACTAAAGTGGGAAGAACACGTGAGATCGGGAGGCAGAAATTGCAGCGAGCTGAGGTTTTGCCACTGCACTCCAGCCTAGGTGACAAAGTAAGACTCTGTCTCAAAAACAAAAAATAAATACCATCTTATTCCTAATTTTTCTGTATATTTTAGAAACACATTTCAAAGATTCAAGTCATATGTGATAATGCATATAAAAGTGTGGCACAGCACCTATCATAAGACAGGCTTTCTTCTTTCTCTACCCAATGCCTAAGAGGAGTGAATGGGTGGGAAATAAAAAAGGTCAGAGAAGGTAAAGTTACAAACTCCATATTATAACACTCCTCATTTTCCCAAGCCTCTTTCTACTATTTTTGTTTATTACTTCCAATCTTTTGAAGCTTTTCTATACTTCATACCGTCCTACAGGGTTAGAGTATGAGGCAGGTTTCACGGTGCCTAGCAAGCAGGTGGGGAAACCAAGGGAAGTTTCTGTACTTAAATTAAGCTTAATAGTAATGCCTCAATGCGAGAATCTGAGAATCCTAATAGGGAACTTGAAAGCGTGATTTTTAAATAGTGATGAGCTGGGAAGGTGGGAAAGGTGAGAAAAGAGGGTGACTGGCAAGGCTACAGATTCATCTACCTCATAATCAGAGCATTTGTAGACCAAATTTTTATTTGTTCAAAGAGCTGAGCAGTTAACAAAAACAAGGCAAAAACTGAGAACCAACCAGAAAATATTTTGTCACCAAAACATTATTTTACCTGTTTGTGAGGTTTTATAAGACTCCAATGGGCTGCCTAGAAATCAGGCCAAAAGGCTTATATTACTGAAAAGACTTCCTGGAAAAACAGATTCTAATTTTCAAAAAATCAACTTACAAACTTTCGGAACACTATGATTTTAGTTTGTTTTAGAAAATCTATTTTACAAACCTTAAAAAGCTAACCTTTTCCAATGCCAAGCTTGTCTTGTTCTAAATATTAACTGTATGCGTTAAAGACAAATATCCAGAACAAGTTGTCCACACTTTTGCCATTTAAAAAAAGTAAAGGTAAATTTTGATGATAGTAGCCATTTTTCTGACATAATGTTGCAAAGCTTTCAAACAGCCACAATTACTTGTTAACTGACATCATAACTATCTACTTCAATGCAATTAAGTCATTTTTCTAATTTTATTATGAAAAAAATCTGAAATGCTTTTTCAAAGCCTTGCTTTCAAATGTGTCTATTAAAGCTTGTATGTAAGTATTGTGGAGCCTGTGTATCTGAGCCACAAACACCTGTAATGAAGTAATATCCAGAAAAACATTAAATCCAATCTTTCTGCCTAGAGAATTCAATCAATTTACTGGAGGCTAAATCTATTCAGTGCAGAAGAATTTATTACAGTTTCAGAGTTATCATGCAATGCCATCAAAAACCAAAACTATTATAATGGATTATCACACAAAAAAGATATACTGGCCGGGCATGGTGGCTCACGCCTGTAATCCCAGCACTTTGGGAGGCCGAGGCAGAAGGATCACCTGAGGTCTGGAGTTCAGACCAGCCTATCCAACATGGTGAAACCCAGCCTCTACTAAAAATACAAAAATCAGCTGGGCATGTTGGCAGGTGCCTGCAATCCCAGCTACTCGGGAGGCTGAGGCAGGAGAATTGCTTGAACCCGGGAGGTGGAGGTTGCAGTGTGCAGTGAGCCGAGAATGCACCATTGCACTCCAACCTGGGTGACAGAACAAGACTCTGTCTCAAAAAAAAAAAAAATCTATCTACCAACCTACAAAATTTGTAACAGGCTCATAATCATAGCCAGTTCCACCTCAACTGTGAATTCCTAGAAGGCAGCAGTAATGCCTTTGTCATTTTCATAACATCAAAACTAGCACAGATTGGGTGCAATGGTTCACGGCTCTAATCCCAACACTTTGGGAGGCTGAGGTGGGCAAGCACCTGAGGTCAGGCGTTCGAGACCAACCTGGCTAACATGGTGAAACTCTATCTCTATTAAAAATATGAAAATTATCTGGGCATGGTGGTATACCCCTGTAATCCCAGCTACTCAGGAGGCTAAGGCAGGGAGAATTGCTTGAACCCGGAAGGCGGAGGTTGCAGTGAGCCCAGATCACACCACTGTACTCCAGCCTGGGCAACAGAGTGAGACTGTGTCCCCCTGTCCCCGCCCCCACCCCCTCAAAAAAAGGCTGGGTGAGGGGGCTCATGCCTGTAATTCTAGCACTTTGGGAGACTGAGGCGGGCCAATCATCTGAGGTCAGGAGTTGGAGACCAACTTAGCCAACATGGTGAAAACCCGTCTCTACTAAAAACACAAAAACTAGCCAGGCATGGTGGCACATGCCTATAATCCCAGTACTTGGGAGGCTGAGGCTGGAGAATGGCTTGAACTCAGGAAGCAGAGGTTGTAGTGAGCCGAGATCGAGCCACTGCACTCCAGCCTGGGCAACAGAATGAGACTCCAACTCAAAAAAAAAAAAAAAACCCAAAATTAGCATAGTATTTGTCACACCACGGGTTTAATAAATGTTTTCTTAATTAGTATAACTGCATTTGCTTGAGAAAGTCCTATGCCAAGTCCATGGGTCAGTTTTTTACTATAATCGTTAATTATAGCTAATTTGATTCCAAATTTTAGACTCAAACATTTCCTTAAAATTTCATCAATACAGTCACGCATCACTTTACATATATTTTGAGAAATGTCTCATTAGGCAATTTTGACATTACGTGAACACTCTAGAGTGTACTTATAAAAACCTACGTGGTATAGCTGACTACCACCTCAGCTAAATAGTATGGCGTATTTCTCAGGCTACAAACCTATACAGCATGCAACTGTACTGAACACTGCAGGCAACTGCAACACAGTATTTGTGTATTTAAACATAACTAAATGTAGAATGGATGTAGTAATTACACAGTATAAAAAAATGGTACATCTGTATACGGCAGCTCTACTATAATCTTATAGGATCACCATCATTGACTGAAACTTCCTTAGGCAGAGCATGACTACATTATAACATCAACTGTGGTAGAGCACACATTTATATAAAGCTGAGACACTATTAGAAACCATCAGGCCCAACTACCTTTTGTTTTAAATTGCAAAACTGAGGCCTAGGGAGTTTACAGAATTGACCAAGGCTACACAGCTCTTCACTGTCAGAAATGAAACTAAAATCTAGATAGTGCTCTACCTTCCAGTCCTTTCCTTATAACACCACATTGCCTTTTCTGCTCCTTCCAGATGTCTGACTGCTATTTGTTTTAAAGTGTCCTTATCTGTAAAATACTAACCACATCAGAACAAAAGTTAGAAATCAATACATTTGCCAGGAAATAATTTGAAGCATTAACTTTTACACAACCACCAACTTTCTCCACCTCGCCCCAATTTCCACTTAATGCTAAGAAACTCAGTTATATTTAAAAAAGTGGAATCCTCTTAAGTCAGTTGAAGAAAACCTAGAATCCACATTTTTTCTGGAAACAGAGGCTGAAAACCAGACAATCTTGAAGTTTCAGTGGTCAGTTCTTTTCCTCCCAGCATTTCCTGTCCCGTTCTCACTACCAGTAACCCAGCAAAAGTATACCTGTGAATTATGCATTCCTTCGAACGCATTACAGCAAGAATATCAGGACCTTTTTTTTCTTTTTGTCCTGGGTGGATATGAACAAGTCATAATTATAATACTGACTGTCACTACTAATGTGATATGATACCAAATGCATTTTTTAAAAACTAGGATTTTTCTTTAGCATAACTTGGACTTTATTCACTAAAATAGTACAAAGTATTTAAAATAAACCTTACTAGAGACTAGTTTAACTTCAACTATAACAAATTTTTCAGTTCACATTAGAAATATAAAAATGACCTTTAAATTCACATTTGCAAGATTGTTTACGCTCTTTTGTAAAATCACCTTCTAGAACAAAACCTTGAGAGCAAAATCTGAAGAATTAACTTCAAGCTATGAAAACACATTAAGCTAGTTTTATAACATTTTAGTAGAGGTGTACTTTAAAGATTTGTTGTGTTTGCAAAAAGTTTGTAGTCATAAAGTCATATAAATCTACCCAGAACTACATCCCTACATACAATTCAGAACTTAGTATTTATTATGCTGGGGCTGTTCTCAAAGATAGCTATAAAACAGCTCCTCGACACAGTGAATATTAGGTCAAGAATAACAGACAAGCCTGGAAAGAAAGAATTACAATGCAAGGAGAGGTGTGATTTATGTAAGTGTTCTGTGGGAGCACAAAGAGGTCACAACACCAATGTCTTGCTAAGTATAAGTCATAACGATGTGTACTTCCTAATGTTCAAATGTATGGTCTTCCTGCACTCATCCTTCCTTCTGGTTATACAAGTTTGAGCACAACTTTTCTCAATACTCTCTAATCTCCATCCCAAATTAGTCAAACCCTGAACTACCAAATTCCAAAGACAAGATTAATTAAAGGAATTGTCCCCAGATTTTCAGTAGATAGTAGTGGTAAAAGCAAGGACAAGATGCTGCTGTGGCTGGGTGTGGTGGCCTGTAATCCCAGCATTTTGGGAGGCCCAGGCAGGTGGATCGCTTGAGCCTAGGAGTTTGAGACCAGCCTGGACAACACGGAGAGACTCCATTGCTACAAAAAATTTAAAAACTGGCCAGGCATGGTGGCGCACACCTGTGGTCCCAGCTACTCAAGAGGCTAAGATGAGAGGATCCCTTGGGCTTCAGAGTTCAAGGCTGCAGGGAGCTCTTACTGAGCCACTGCACTCCAGTCTGGGCAACAAAGCAAGACCATGTCTCAAAAACAAAACAGACAAACAAAAAAACAAAAAAGACATGACTGCTGCTATTTACTGGGCATATTTATAAACCAAGCAACATTTTAGAAGCAGCAAAATTTGCCTTTGGCATCTTCCAGTCTGGGGATTGCCATATATAGCTGATAACGTATCTGCAACTGTTGATGTCCATCTTCTCAAACACCAGGGATAAAGAAATAACAAAAGGAAAATAATGCAGAGTTCCTACCAGCAAAATTCAGGCAGCCACGGGGGATGTGCAATGTATAGATAGTTCTAGAAGTCATCCCTCTTGAAGGCCTTCCACTTTCTAGGAGAAAGTAGAGAATGCAAAGAACCTACATGCTAGCAATTCTACCCACCTCCCTCAAACAACAGTAAAAGCAGCAATTCTAAGAATCACAGCTTAAAGTGAAATAAAGATGCTTGAAGGAACCTGCAGTCTCATAGCTTACTGTACATTTGAACAAAAGAAACTGAAAGGCACTGCTATCCTAGATTGGGGGGGGCGGGGCCGAGTTGAGGGAGCACAGAGGCTTGTAACTCAGTCCATTAGCACCACGACTGCACATTAGTCTATACTCTAAAATTACAGGATTCTCTGTCTTTCCTGGAATGGGCTTTCATTCTGAAAGGTAAAATCCAGACTAGGATATATTGCCATCAAGTCTGCTAGTTCCAAGAGAACAGTAGTGCTGCTGCAGCCAACGATTCCTTGGCATAGACATGTGAAAATGATATTGGCAGCAGCACTGGCTCTTCTCCTTCACCCTCTGCTGTTACTATAGCTCCTTTTGCTAAATCTGCCTCTGAGTTTAGACAGGAGCTGGATGGTTAGTAATCACCCAGCAGCTGCAGCTGAGCAATACTCAGCCTAATTGTGGCACTGGAGCAGCTGAGAAGAAAAGAGATAATACATACCCTACCATAGCCATAAACGAACTACCAATAAGACAAGAAGACACTTTAATAGGAACAGATTATTTCCTTCAAAGAAAAGCAGTTGTACCTCGCTATTGGACTTATATTTATATTGCAAACCTGTTTAGATGTGAACTGAAGGTGACCCAAGCCATGTAGAGTTCTAAACAATGGAAGATCTCACTAAAACTTCCTGTAAATATTCACACAACAAAGCCTGCACCACAAACATCACCTTTATAATATGACCAAAAGTTCCTGCGATATAAGAATTTGGCACAGATGTGATCTCTTCTTCAACTCTACAACAATGCAAAGGCACAGCAACAACAACTAAAATAGCAAGCCATTACATAAAGCAAATAAAATAGCATGACCCAATGATTCTCTGCATTTCTGAAGCTCCAATACCATATTGTAATTTGCTTTCTTTTGGACCAAAACACGTTCATCCTTCATTCAGGTGCTGTAAATCTTAATAAACTTTAAACAAAAATTTATTTCATGCTGAGATTTTATGGCATTCTTAAGAATATAAAAAGGCTGAAACTACTGATCTAAAGAATTACTGTTCTAGAAAACTGAAAATTTGAGTTTTGTCATGCAATTTTCAGAAAAACAGAGTATTTGATAACAAAACAGTATCCATTAGTTCAATAAACATTTCTACTGGTTATTTACAACATACAAGCCAAAGCAGATTTTAATTCTGTAAAACCTGTATCTGTCAAAATATTAAAACAATTAACTTATTTAAAAAAGTAGAAATTTGGAAAATTTTTCCAAAAATTCTCTACTTATTGTACATTTGGGAGTATTTGACATTATGTTTCTGTTTTTCATTTTGTTATACTTGTTGAGACAGAGTCTCACTCCTTTGCCCACACTGCAGCGCAGTGGCACTACTATCTCAGCTCACTGCAACCTCTGTCTCCCAGGTTCGAGTGGTTCTCGTGCCTCAGCCTCCCAGGTAGCTGGGATTACAAGTGTGCGCCACCATACCCAGATAATTCTTGTATTTTTGTGTTTTTGTTTTTGTTTTGAGACTGCGTGTTGCTCTGTCACCCAGGCTGGAGTGCAATGGCAAGACTCACTGCAACCTCCTCCACCTCCTGGGTTCAAGCAATTCTCCTGCCTCGGCCTCCCGAGCAGCTGGGAATACAGGCGCCCGCCACCATGTCCGGCTAATTTTTTTTTTTTTTTGAGATGGAGTCTCGCTCTGCAGCCCAGGCTGGAGTGCAGCGGCGCTATCTCCGCTCACTGCAACCTCCGCCTCCTGGGTCTCGGTTCAAGCAATTCTCCTACTTCAGCCTCCCAAATAGCTGGGATTACACGCACGAGCCACCATATCCAGCTAATTTTTGTGTTTTTTAGTAGAGACGGGGTTTCACCATGTTGGCCAATCTTGTCTTGAACTCCTGACCTCGTGATAGGCCCGCCTCGGCCTCCCAAAGTGCTGAGATTACAGGCGTGAGCCACCGCGTGCAGCCAATGTTTGTATTTTTAGTAGAGACGGGGTTTCACCATGTTGTCCAGGCTGATCTTGAACTCCTGGCCTCAAGTGATCCACCTGCCTTGGCCTCCCAAAGTGCTGGGATTACAGGTGTGAGCCACCGTGCCCAGCCTGATGTTTTCAAAGTAGTTATATATACTAGCTGGTATATGACAATTATGATTTAATAAATTTAATCCTATTGGCAGAGGATAGCCTATGTGATGTTGTAAAGTTAGTCACCAAATATATTCCTAAACCAAGCACCTTATATAGTACGTTACACACTGACTTTCTAAAAATAAATAAAAAGAAAAAAGTTTTATGTAAAATAGAAACAGAAAAGCACACAAATGTATGGCTTAATGAATTACACTAAGACCAATACCCTTGATAACTCCCATCAGGTTAAAAGAACTTTGTTATCACTTCAGAAGCTAGGTCTCCATCACAATCTCCTCCCTCTTTCCATATCTTTCCTTTCATAGAACCACAGGTATTCTTTGCTTCTATCTTTACGTTCACAGAAATTTCCTTGCAGGTTTTTTTTTTAGTTTTATTACTCAAGTTTGGGTGACACCAGAGCTTAGCATCACTTAAAAATTTTTTTGGAATTAGTCTTCTTTCTTACTATAATGCTAATAGAGTAAGTGATGCCTACACTGATTTTGTAAAGAAAAACTACCCACAGTAATAAATTATTTACTGTCTAACATGATGCAAATTTCCACTCTGAATAAGTCTTACACCATGGGTTGGCAGTATTTCACTTATACAGGGTTACTTCTATCCTTTTAGCACATTCATTCTTTTATCATTACATACCGTGAAGGAATATTACTTGCATAGACATTTTTTCAGCTTGTGAATTTCCTGAAAACACACACACACACACACACACACACAGAGCGCCCATGTATTAATATTATACTTCGACCATAAGACAAATTCCACCTATCCGAGGAAGACAGGTCAAAGCTCTGTTTTCACTTTCAGATTAACAGAAAGGAATCAATTTTGTGGTTTATGAAGTCAGCAAAACCTAACTGCAAAACTAAAGCTATTATAACATTACGGTGGTTACAGCAGAGTATATATTTTAAGAGCCCTTTTATCTTTTACCCTGGAAACATGGATATAAACTGTTTTGTTTTCAGATCAAAGGCAATTGTCTTTTTCAAATGTAGAGCCCTCTGAATTGTCAACCAGCATTTAAAATCTCCACTTTTAGCTAGTCCAAAAATTAAAATACAATTTAACTTCCTTTTCTTACATGTCAACTGTGGCAGGGGTCTCATATCTATAAGAAACAAACAAAACAAACCATATATATGACTTGCTAAAGTAAAACTTAATTAATGTACAATATATGAAAATCGTGATGCATACAAGATCCTTGGCTAACACAAGACACTCCTTTATTACAGGTCCATTCCTGTCCACTGTGTGCCAAGCACTGTGATAGTTAAGATATTAGATTTACCACGCACTTTTCCTTAAATGCAGTCACGTGTATAGATTTAGTAATATTTTCCTTAGGCATAAAGACACTACAATCATATTATACATATGTGAAATCAACTATGTGAAAACACACACCCGTGGAAAGTATGTACATAAACGACATAGACACAAAATTGTGCTTCCACCAAAGACTTTTAATTATTTCCTTTAATAATTTATAAATTATTAGACCGTATGTTATTCCACGCCTACATTAATTAATTATGCAGAAAATAATTCAACCAAATCCGAACTAAGTCTTACTAGAAAACAAACACTAAAGAAGTCCCTACACCAGACTTATTTTCAAAGAGCTTCCTAAAACAACTCTGCCCCATGCCCAATAAAGTGAAACCTGGAAGCAATTAAGAAGAAAAACACACTTCAAAACAAAATTTTCTTTAACACATGTGGACAGGGCACCGAACACAACGGGAGGCGGTATGGCATCATTCTGTAAAAGTGGACGCTGAATGGTAAATTTCCCAACCCCCAATCCAAAACAAAGGAAAACTTTAAACATGTTGCGGTTTTCAATCAAACCAAGTAAAGCCAGAGGCTCACCCACTCGCCCCACACACCCGCTCCTCTCCCCGCACAGCTGCTACCGTCGACAGCCGACACACGGAACCCCAGCCTTTAGGACCGAAAGGGGCCGCTTCCCTCGGCCCTACTTCGGCTGTGGGGGCAAAAATAAACCTCGCCCCCACGTCGCGGGGCGGTCCACACGACCCCAAAGACAAGGGGTGGGGAGTGCCCCCACGCCCCTGGGACCTCAGGTCGAACTTGGGCGGGATCCGGCAGGACTGGACAGGGTAGAGACCGAGTCAGGGGGCGAGCAGGTAGCGCGGGGAAGACGCCGAGCCAGCCGGGCGAGCCGGGGGAGGGGAGAAGTTTCTTCCCAACTTCCCGACTCGGGCCCGAGGGGCGGGGAACCGCGGCGGCGGAGGCGGCTCTGGGCGCTGGGGCCTAGCGCTGTCCCTGCCGGGGTGGACCCCTCCGCCCGCGTGGCCCCACCGAGTCCTTACCTGTTTTATGGTCGCGCTCTCATGAGTCGCGGCTGCCGCAGCTCGGCGTGGCGGGAGGGGGCGGGGGGCGGAGGCGAGGCCCGCGGGCCCTCTCCCTCCTCCACCTCCTCGTCCCGGGGCGTCCGGCGGCAGCAACGACGGCAGGGCCGGCCCGGGACGCGTTACTTCAGGAGGAGGGAGTTCCCGAGCTCCCCACCCGCCGGGCTTACTCTCCACCTCCTCCCCTCCCGGCCCCGCCCCCTTACTCCTCACGGGGGCGGGGACGGGGGCAGGGGCAGGGGCGGGGGCGGGGGCGGGGGCGGGGGCGGGGGCGGGGCGGGGGCTGCGGCTACCTGCGCGCGCCGCCGCCGGCTCACCGGAACTCCGGCCTCGCCCTCCCGGCTCCAGCGCCCCCAACCTTCCGGCGCGGACGCCCCTGGCGTCCCCTCCGCGGACTCCGGGCCGCTTTGGTGTGGTCAGGTTAGGCGGCCAGTCCGTGTAATTTTTCCCGACCCAACATGGCGGCGGGGTCCGGGGCGGATTCCCCGGGCGGCGCAGACTGAGGGGGCGTGAGGAGGAGGAGGCGCTTCCCTGCCGGGAGAGCAGGCCCGCGGTGCCCCTGCTGTCCCGGGAACCCACCGACGCTTGGCTGCCACGGGGATTGAATGGGGCGCCCCGATTCCGCCCCTCTGCCTTTCTCTTTCCTTGGCCCGGCTCTGCGTAGTAACCAGGGCTTTGGGGCTTGTTTTTGTGGGGAAGGACGGGGTTGAGTTTATTTTGTTGACTGTTTGCTTCTCTGCACTAAGCTTCCACACTCTTTGTCGCTAGTAGTAAAATCTCAGCCCAACCGCGTGAGCCGGGGGCGTTACTCACACCCTCATCACCATCCTGATCGCTGTCCAAAAAACGTTCACGTCTGGCCTCCTTCCGAGGCTGGGATCCTGTCCCTGCCCCCAGGAGCTTCCTGTTGACTGTAGGTCGAACCAGCCTTGCCGGGAGGGTAACCAAAGCTGAGTTGTGTTTGGCGACTATCCCAGTAATGGTGGCTTTGGCTTATGTTGGGACAGCATATTTCTATATGATGCTGGCAGTAGACCAGTGAGGGAAGTGAGGCAAGTATGGTTATCCTGCTCGGCAATCGTGGAAACAGCGACTCCGAAACTGGAGGAGCCACAGCTGGAATCATATCCATCTGAATCCATGCACCTTTCCTATGAGCCTTGTAGCCAGTTTCGGAAGAAGGGGGAGGACCCGGAAGGATGGGGTGGGGGCGTAAAGATGAGGAAGGGTTAATCAGGGTCCTCACGGTCATCATGGAGCCTTGAGGCTCTTCTGCTGCAGTCACTTCTGCCTTGTCAGACTTTTCCAGTGACTTCCTCTCTGTATTTCCTCTTTAGTGGGGTTATCAGAGTTATTGTGTGACTATTGGTTTCCTTTGCGGTTTTTAGTGAAATTCAGAATCATCTTCAGCAGATACGAAATAGTGCAATCTTATGTGTCAGTGTCCCGGTATTCTAGGAACTTAAGGAAATGCGTATAAGGGTTTGAAAACTTTCTTCAGCTCACTGAGTGAACGAAAGGTAGGCATACGCATTCAGAGGAACAAAAAGATACACATAATGTGGAAAGATGCCGTATTTTCTTTTTTTCTTTTCTTTTTTTTTTTTTTTTGAGGTGGAGTCTCACTCTCGCCCAGGCTGGAGTGCAGTGGTATGATCTCGGCTCACTGCAACCTCCGCCTCCTGGGTTCAAGCGATTCTCCTGCCTCAGCCTCCTGAGTAGCTGGGATTACAGGCATGTGCCACCACGCCCAGCTTCTATATATTTTTATATACATACATATATATATATATATATATATATTTTTTTTTTTTTTTAGAGATGGAGTCTTGCTCTGACGCCCAGGCTGGATGGCAGTGGCGCAATCTCGCAATCTCGGCTCACTGCAATTTCTGCCTCCCGGGTTCAGGTGATTCTCTTGCCTCAGCTTCCCAAGTAGCTGGGAGTACAGGCATGAGCCACCACGTCCAGCTAATTTTCATATTTTTAGTAGAGACAGGGTTTCACCATGTTGGCCATTTTCGTCTCGATCTCTTGACCTCGTGATCCGCCTGCCTCGGCGTCCCAAAGTGCTGGGATTACAGGCGTGAGCCACCGCTCCCGGCCTAATTTTGGTATGTTTAGCAGAGACGGGGTTTAACCGTGTTGGTCAGACTAGTCTCAAACTCCTGACCTCATGATCCCCCTGCCTTGACCTCCCAAAGTGCTGGGATTATGGTAGTGAGCCACCGTGCCCAGCCTGCTGTATTTTCTTTAGCTACTAAAACTTCATTTGGTCCTGGCCTGTGGCTCACACCTGTGATTCCAGCACTTTGGGAGGCTGAGGCAGGCAGATCACCAGAGTTTGGGAGTTAGAGGTCAGCCTGACCAACATGGAGAAACACCTTCTCTACCAAAAACACAAAATTAGCCGTACATGCCTGTAATCCCAGCTACTTGGGAGGCTGAGGCAGGAGAATCGCTTGAACCCAGGAGGCCGAGGTTTCGGTGAGCCGAGGTCAGGCCATTGCACTCCAGCCTGGGCAGCAAGAGCAAAACTCTGTCTAAAAAATATTTCATTTGCCACTGTCTCGGGCATTTAAATTTTATGTAGGTTTATATTCAGCTTTTATTAGAAAATTCCTTGAGCTGTTGCCTTACTTCACTAAATAAAATAGAGATGTTTTCGTCTTTCTAAATACTCAGTCTCCAAAAATCAACTCTAAATAGGCTGGGCATGGTGTCTCACACTTGTAATCCCAGCATTCTGGGAGTTTAAGACGATCACTTGAGCCCAGGAGTTGGAGACCAGCCTGGACAATATGGGAGACCTCCTCTCTATTTAGTAAAATATATTTTTAAAAAAAAATAAAATAAAATAGTAGTTTGCCCCAGTTTAAGGGGTAAGGTGGCTTTAAATATGTTCTATATGAAATTTTGAAGTCGGGAGAGTATGTCAGACTGTCAACTACAAGTTACAGATTACATTGATTTACTGAGTGCTTTTCTTTGCCCTCACTTTGATTTTTTTATTACCTCCTTTCCTGATTTCTTTTTCAGTGTATTCATCATCCAGTGCCAAACTTCAGTCTGTAAATAACTTGGAAAGTTTTCAATTTTATATTTAGTGGCTCATTTGTTTCCAGGAATTTTTTATTTTTAATTTTTTAATGAGGAAGAGAAAACCTGGAAAGTCTCACTGAGTTTGGTATAACAAAAATTGTTTTTAATCTGTTTATCCTGAAACAGACAAATAAGCTTGCCCCTACTTTTTCCTCCTGCATAGCATAGAGGTGTGGTATGTATATGTGTGTTATGGAGTGATAAGGAACTTAAGTCATGAAACCCCTGGAAAAGTCTGCTGGAGGAAAAAGCTAGGGGAAGGCTTTAAACAAACAAAATTTATAAGATATGTTAGATCCCTATAAAAGTAAAATGTTTTCATTTATGTAAGTTTATTAATGCTTAAAATTATTTGACTGGAAGTTTGAAAGGTTGAAAGTTGAACTAGGGCCCACTTAATACCACCTTGGAACCTGTGATTCTACCAGGAAATGTTTTTGTTTAGGATAAACCTCTCCTACATGCTATCAGTGATATGCTGCTGCTGCTGCTTCCGTCACTGAGGCTATGATAATGATTTTCTCTTCCTGGTAACAGTAAAAAAGGCTGCAGCCCACAAAGTGCATGTATTGCCTTTTCTCTAACAACCAACCATCCCCCTCACCACCTCCTCATATCCATTCAGTGCCTGATGTTGTCTGTACCACCTTAGCCTTGCCTTCTCCACCTGGCCAAGACTGCTCATATGCCCAGTTAGGACGAATATGAGGACCCCTCTAAGCAAAAATTTAGAAGATCAGGAAAAAGGAAAATATTTATTCTTGAGTGTTAGGCCCATTGTGCCAAGCTCAGTGGAGAAATGCACCAACCCATCATGTTCTCAATGCTCCTGATGTCTTTCTTCATTGCCTCAAGGACTGAGGTTCCTGTATTACAGTTTTATTCCCCCTCAACTAGGCAAGGACTGTCTAAGTGAGCTAAATAAATGAATATATAAGGACAATGAATAGATGTCAATCAAATATGTCTTGCAATTAATAAATGTGAAACATGGCAATCTTACATGAACGTCAGCAAATCTACCTCCATCTTCTTGCTCCCTTTTGTTGCTCTCTCTAGCTTTTAACTTCTTCAGTACCTGGTTTACAGTCTTAGAATTTCACCCTGTGCCCATTATGCCTTCTCCAGTCTAGAACTATTCTGGCAGTTTACTCTTTGCTGCCAGAATCTACTTTGGGGATATCTCTTGTTTTATTTCTGATTTCAATTCTTTCTAGTTCTGCAGTTTGATGCAGGCCTGTTGTATCTACCAAAGTCCCTGGTTTCCAGTCTAGCTTCTGATACCAATCTGCTTATTCCTAGGTAGATTTACCCACAGCTTCAGACTTTCATAGGCTCAGCTTGGTTTCTCACTCTGTTTAGCGACAGCAGTTTCTTTTCTTTTTTTTTTTTTTTTTGAGACGGAGTCTCACTCTGTCATCCAAGCTGATGTGCAGTGGCACAATCTCAGCTCACTGCAACCTGTGCCCCCTGGGTTCAAGCAATTCTCCTGCCTCAGCCTCCCGAGTAGCTGGGATTATAGGTGCCTGCCACCATGCCCAGCTAATTTTTGTATTTTTAGTAGAGACAGGGTTTTGCCATCTTGGCCAGGCTGGTCTTGAACTCTTGATCTCATGATCCACCCGCCTCAGCCTCTGAAAGTACTGGGATTACAGGCATGAGCCACTGTACTTGGCCAGTGACAGCAGTTCCTCTCACATGCCCTCTGCCAAGTAGAATACAGCATGTAGTGGACACCTCTTGAAGGTGCCTGTTTAATTCAAGTTCCTCTTCTCTAAGAATTAATCCTTCAATAGGTGGTGTGTAGGCCTATGATCTGAGTACTGCTAATCACAGGCTCCAGGCTGAAAGTTTGAATTTTGAGGAGTAACACAAAAGTGACTCAGTGATTCTTCGTGGTGGCTGTGGTGGAGTTGAGTGAAATGGCAGAAGGTAAGTGTCCAGGGGTAGAGGATTCCAGTGCTGGTGGTGCCTGCGTCGTGAGCATACTATCCCCGTGGCAGAACCTGGACTTTGTCTTGCCTTCCTTGTTTCCTGCCTGAGCCTGCTCCTCTAATCTTCCTGTTGATTCTCACCTTTCTCTAATAAATTCCCTTTCTGTTTAAAGAGAGACCATTTTTGTTCTTTGCCTATGAAAACTATTACTTAGTCTTTGCTACTTACTTGTACAGCCAACAGTAAACTCAGGAGCTGTGAGGGCAGCATCTCTTGCCACGTGCTTAGAGGTGGTGGGAGTGGGATGGGGGATCCAGTTTTCACAGAAGATGAAGCAGGCACAGCCAGAGGCAGGAGATGAGAGATTGTGGGGCCCCAACACTGAGACTTGTGACTTGTGCCACATGTAAGACCCCAAACCTAGAAGAGAGCTGACGGGTCTGTCCCTCCTGCTTGCCCATGGCAGTCATGGCTTTTAGACTATGGCATAGCATATACTGTCTCCCAGAGCATTAACACCACCCCCAGAGTCCTTCTCAACACAATTCAGGCAACAGCCACCGCAAAACTGGAGTTAGAATATGTTGAAAACCACTTCATGTCTCCGCCGTATCGGCCTGTAATTTCCTCCCTAGATCTATATTTGCAATTCCTGTAGTCATTACCAAGTATTTGGCCTGTACTTTTCTGATATCTGCATAGCTGATACGTAGTCATGACAGTGTCTTACACTGAGTTTAGACACCACTAAAATTGTTACCAGATTGCTACTTCCTGGCAATCTTTACAAATGGGTTATGAAAAGAAGAACATAACTTTGCTTGAAGGCAAGAAGTTAAAGCAGACTGTTTACCTGCATTGCGTGTTTAGAAAAGAAACTATAAAACAGGCTCTTATCTTTAAAGTTAATGGAGGCTAACGCCCTTTTCGGCCTTAGCCCACCTGCACCCAGGTGAATAAAAAAAATAAAAAAATAAAGTTAATGGACATCAGATCATGAAACATAAGAGGATAGTATTAAGGAAATTTTTATTACTAGATGTTTTGCAAGGTAACACTATGGCTGGAGTTTTCATGTTTTTTTTTTTTTAATGTGTTTAGAATAAATCCATGCTTTTGAAAAACTTGTTTTAATCTCCTTTCTAAAGCTAAATATTCTTTATGCATTTTTGGCTGTATAGATCATTTTTCACATTGAACAAATTTTATATTCTGACTACAGATCTTTCTATATGATGTAAACAATAAAACAGACGGGCAATGGTGATTCACGCCTGTAATCCCAGCACTTTGGGAGGCTGAGTCGGGTGGATCACTTGAGGGCAGCATTTCAAGACCAGCCTGGCCAACATGGTGAAACCCCGTCTCTACTAAAATACAAAAAATAGCTCAGCGTGGTGGTGCACGCTTGTAATCCCAGTTACTCCAGAGGCTGAGGCAGGAGAATCACTTGAACTTGGGAGGTGGAGGTTGCAGTGAGCAAAGATTGCGCCCCTGCACTCCAGCCTGGGCGACAGTGAGACTCTGTCTCAAAAAACAAAACAAAAAACAATAAAACATTTAATCCTTTAAAAACTATATTCACCCTTCTTTGACTTGTATATGAACAGGGCTTTTGATTACTTGAAATAGCTAATTTTTCTTTTTTCTAAGGAAAGCATATGTGCAACAAATGTTTAGTGTAAGACCCATGCTTTGATGAAAGGTGTTTTAGGTCATGTGAATGAATGAATTAATCAGTGCAGACACTAGGATTGATAAACAACAGCAGTAGCAATGGTTGTCTTTTACTGAGCCTTCACCATATGCCAGGTGCTTTACCTACATCATTCACTGAATCCACACAGTAACCTTGGAGGTTGGTAGTATCCCCATTTACTGATTGGATCCCTCAGGCTTAGAGGGGTTAAGCAACAGGCACCTAATAAGAGGAGATGCTCCCAAACCTATTCTACTCAAAGTCGCTGTGATTACAGAAAAGAAATTATTTTTAAATGTTATTTCAATGAACATGTAAAATACCATTCCTCTAAATTCTGGAATCATAAAAATGGGTAAATTTCCTTTAAAATTAGGACGATATAGCTAAGAAATGTGAGAGTGTACAAATTCATAGGAAATCCTTCTTTATGTTACAATCATACACCCCTAAGAAAGGGTTGGCACAAACAGATGTATGGGAGACTAGCCTAAAAAGAATGAATTCACTCCAGAAAAAAAATAGTATGTATTCAATATACCTTTCTAGAGAGTTAGTTAATTGCATCTATCACGTCAAACTTCCATTGACACTACCCTAAAATTGTCTTCCAACAAAGAACCAAATTTGGGAAATGACTACATACATGTAGCATAAATAATTACCTTACCAAATACAAAATGTCAAAGTTATATCAATAATAAGGTTGATATTTTAATCTGCTCTGCCTGTGTAACTGTAGTTAAGCCTTCCATGGTAACTCAGTGATAAGAGTCAATAACAGTTAATAATAGCCCAACACTAGGTAAGATTGTTTAATATTTTAAAAATCAGCTTATTCATTCGTTCATAAAACAGGTGTCTCCTGATAAATTCTGTGTATTTTGGCCTATATTAAGAGAGATCTTGTAACTTTATTAACTTACAGATAGATACCAGGACATATTGTATGGAAATCCTAGGAGTGTGAACATTAATAGATTTTCAAATACTTTATTAAAATTTATTTTCAGAGATAAGGGAATTAATATTCTACCAAACGTTTTGTTAAAATACACAGGTGTCTGGCCGAGCGCAGTATCTTGTACCTGTAATCCCAGCACTTTGGGAAGCTGAGGTGGGCAGATCATGAGGCCAGGAGTTCGAGACCAACCTGGCCAAGATGACGAAACGCTGTTTTCACTAAAAATACAAAAATTAGCTGGGCATGGTGGCACATGCCTGTAATCCCCAGCTACTTAGGAGGCTGAGGCAAGAGAATCATTTGAACATCCTGCCTCACAGAGCAAAATTCTGTCTCAGGAAAAAAAAAAAAAACAAAAAGAAACACATAGGTTTCTTTTGGAAGTTTTCATTAGAGACTAATAAAATCTGTTTTTACAGTTTATACCTAATTTGATTTTAAATTTGTTTTGACTAAAATAACTAGCCATGGACGGGTGCAGTGGCTCATGCCTGTAATCCAGGCAATTTGGGAGGCCAAGGCGTGTGGATGTCTTGAGCTCAGGAATTCAGGACCAGCCTGGGAAACATAGTGAAAGTCCATCTCTAGTAAAAATATAAAAATTTCTCAGTGGCTCACGCCTGTAATCCCAGCACTTTGGGAGACCAAGGTGAGTGGATCACTCGAGGTCAGGAGTTCGAGATTAGCCCAGCAAACATGGTGAAACCCTGTCTCCACTAAAAACACAAAAATTAGCTGGGTGTGGTGGTAGGCGCCTGTAATTCCAGCTACCTCAGAGACTGAGGCAGGAGAATTGCTTGAACCTGGGGGAGCAGAGGTTACGGTGAGCCAAGATGGCACCACTAAACTCCAGCCTGGGCAACAGAGTGAAACTCTGTCTCAAAAAAAACAAAAAACAAAAAACAAAACTATCTTCTAGCTTTATTACCATTATTATCATTTTCATTTCTTTGTAGTGGACTAATCTGCAATCATTTCAAATTATTTGAGCCCTGAGTTCTGATCAATTTGCATCTGTATATGTTCTGAATGCTTGAAAACATATTTACTAAAGATTGAACAACTGTGCACTGAAGATTCAAAATGTATACAATGATTCTCACAGTTTAAAGGGTGCTATTTAGATTATCTAAACATGACTAATGTAGAGATTTTTCTTTTGGAGACCTAATAATTTTGGCATAAAATAGAAAATTGGCAGTCATATTTATTTTATGTAAAATTAATTCCAAGTTTAAAATAGAAGCAATGAAGGAGATCAAGGAATGGCTGTTTTGAAAAGCAGAGACTGGAAAATTTGTTTTATGTTATAATGAGTGACTTTTAAAATTTATATGAACTCCAACTCAGGAAAATATTTAGGTTCTCCTTAAACCTTTTAAGGACATGTTGTCCAGTCATGGATTCTATTTGAACACTTTGAAACAGAAAATAATCCTCCACTTAATAAAAGCCTCCAGAATAAACAACTTCTTTAAGCATTTCTCTAACGTCTCACGTATTCTCAGTGAAAATTACCAGTCTCATTTCCTTTGAGATGGTGTGCTGTGCATCCAAAGAACAAAGCGTTTCCTGAGTCTGTTTAGAGTATGTAGAACCCATTCCTAAGTATTTGCCATGTATCCTCAAGAATCTGGCATATATTTGAAAAAACAACAATTAAAAAAACCCAAAGAAAACAGAAACTCATATAAAAGTTTGAGATAGTTAATGGCACAGAACTATGCAAAGTCTTAGCAAATATTTGATAAATTTGATTATTTAGATATTAAATACTAAATAAAACTTTACTTACCTAATCAATTTGAATATCCATATATATGATTATGAAAATGCAAAGAATCTTTGGACTAGAAGTGAAATATAAGTTCTGGTTCCACTGCTAGTGGGTACAGGATTTCTTCTTGGGGTGATGAAAATATTCTGGAATTATATACTGGTGATGCTTGCACAGCTTTGTGAATATACTAAAAATCGCTTTGAATGGTGAATTTTATGGTATATAAATTATATCACAATATAAAAATATTTCTGCTACCAAAATTTTATGCCCTTTTATAGCTATGTAATCTTAAGCAAGCAAATTTTTCAATTTCTCAACGACTTCAGTTTTTTCCATTGTAAAGTGAAGGGATTGTATTAGGTCACCGTTCTGAACTGTTTAGTATTAACTCAATCCTCACCGCACACTATGAAGCAGAACAATTGTTATGGTTCTTTCATTTTATAGACAAGGAAAATGAAGGAAAGATAAATTAATAACTAAGACAAAATTGTACAGTTAGAAGTGGTGGAGCTGGAAATCAAGGCCAAATAGTTTAATTTACTATATGTAAATTATATCTCAATTAAAAAAAAATTAGTCCCAAAATTGTATGCCCTTTTGTAGCTGTGTAATCTTAAGCAAGCAAATTTCCCAATTTTATTTTCCCAAATCTATTTTTGGTTGTGAAGATTGTCCAAAAAATAGGAAAAGTTTCACTGAGGCCAGGCGTGGTGGCTCATACCTGTAATCCCAGCACTTTGGGAGGCCGAGGTTGGCAGATCACATGAGGTCAGGAGTTTCAGATCAGCCTGGCAAACATGACGAAACCCTGTCTCTACTAAAAATACAAAAATTAGCTGGGCATGGTGGCATGAGCCTGTAATCCCCGCCACTTGGGAGGCTGAGGCAGGAGAATTGCTTGAACCTGGGAGGTGGGGATTGCAGTGAACCGAGATCGTGCCACTACACTCCAGCCTGGGAGACAGAGCGAGACTACCTCTCAAAAAAAAAAAAGAAAAAAGAAAAGTTTCATTGATATGAAAGAAACCATACTGGAGAAAGCACTAAAGGAGATGGAGGAGGCATGGTCATCAAATCACATTTGTCCATCAGTCCTCTTGCCAGTGCCCTCTGTACACTCAGGGTTTCGGCTGAGTAGCAGAAATTTTCAAAACAACAGAAAAGGACACTCTGTTTTAAATAAGCTTCCCTTAAGAAAAATTAAGTAGGCTGGGCACGGAGGCCTACGCCTGTAATCCCAGTACTTTGGGAGGTCAAAGCAGGTGGATCACTTGAGGTTGGGAGTTTGAGACCAGCTTGGCCAACATGGTGAAACCTCATCTCTACTAAAATACAAAAATTAGCTGGGCATGATGGCAGGTGCCTGTAATCTCAGCTACTTGGGAGGCTGAGATGGAAGAATCAATCACTTAAACCTGGGAGACGGTGGTTGCAGTGAGCTGAGATCGCGCCACTTGCACTCCAGTTTTTTTTTGAGACGGAATCTCTGTGGCACAGGCTGGAGTCCAGTGGTGCAATCTTGGTTCACTGCAGCCTCCGCCTCCTGGGTTCAAGCGATTCTCCTGCCTCAGCCTCCTGAGTAGCTGAGATTACAGGTGTGCACCACCACACCTGGCTAATTTTTGTATTTTTAGTAGAGACAGGGTTTCATCATGTTGGTGAGGCTGGTCTCGAACTCCTGACTTCGTGATCTGCCCATCTTGACCTCCCAAAGTGCTGGGATTACCACCACACCTGGCCTGTTTTGTTTTTGTTTTTAGTGTGATGTGAGTACACTGAAACTCACTTCAAATAATTTAGTGTTAAGAGAGCCAGTTTAAATTAAGCTTCAGTCTCTGTGAGCCAATCCTGGTGGTTTTTCCTACTATATGGATCTGAAGTATTGCTCCCTTAACCCAAATGCACCTCCATACACTGTGTACATGTGTACATATATTTCATATGTTTTTTATTGTTACAATTTATATGGATGTATTATGTCTACCCAGACATTTCCATTCTTTGGCTTTCATCTGCTATGGGATCTGTATGTTGCTATTATAGAACATTTGAGACCAGGTGTGGTGGCTCATGCCTATTATCCCAGGACTGTGGGAGGCTGAGGCTGGAGGATTGCTTGAGGTCAGGAGTCTGAACTCAGCCTTGGCAACATAGCAAGACCCTGTCTCTACAAAAAATGGGGGAAAAAAAAAAGCCAGGCAGGCAGCGCATGCCTGTAGTCATAGCTACTTGGGAGGCTGATGCAGGAAAATCTCTCGAGTTCAGGAGTTGCGGTGAGCTATGATTGCACAACTGCACTCCAGTCAGAGCCTGGGTGACAGAGTGAAACCCTGTCTCTTAAATAAATAAATAAATAAATAAAAACATTTAGAAAATTTAGTCAAACTTCGGGGAATTTTGTTCTTTTACCTTCAGTTCAGCTCATATCTTGAATATTTATATTTAATAGTCACATGCAAATGTTTCCCATTATTTCCTGTTTAATACTACACTATAAGTTGTTAAATTTAAGTCCAGCTGCTAATGCCTAATGGACCAAGAACAATGTAGCTATTTACATAGAATTTTGCAAACTGATCATGGAATTTACAGAGGAATGAAGACCCCTGACTTAGTTGTGTGTGTGTGTGTGTGTGTGTGTGTGTGTGTGTATGTATGTTTTTACTATAATCTTATTCTTGGACAATGCTTGAGATAATGATTCCCACAAGAAAATGTAAGTTATGCAGAGAAAAAAACACTTGTATAAAATGCAAAATAAGAGATGAACTTTCAGTCCATAAAATCTACTTTAGAAAAATCAGATTAGAAGTTCTTTCAAGGCATAGGAAGAGCAAACTTAAGAGAGATTTTAGTTAAATAGAAATAATGCAGAACCACTGTGAAGAATTTAGTGTGCCTAGCCAAATACAAGCTTTCTGGTCTTTTCTTTTGTTCTCTCTCTCTTTTTTTTTTTTTTTGTTTTGTTTTTTGAGACAGAGTCTCACTGTCTCACCCAGGCTGAAGTGCAGTGGCACAATCGTGGCTCACTGCAAACTCTGTCCCCCACTTCAAGTGATTCTCCTGCCTCAGCCTCCTGAGTATTTGAAATTACAGGCGCCTGCCACCATGCCCAGCTAATTTTTTTGTATTTTTAATAGAGATGGGGTTTCACCATCTTGGCCAGGCTGGTTTTGAACTCCTGACCTCGTGATCCACCTGCCTTGGCCACCCAAAATGCTGGGATTACAGGAGTGAACCACCGCGCCTGGCCTGCATTTATTTTCTAAGGTAGATACTTTTTTTCCCCCACAATTACTAAAAGCCAGGCAAATTACTAGTATTTTACATAATCATAACTCATTAATCTCTCACAAAAATCCTATAAATTTAGTTAGTAATTAAATTAAAATCCCCTGGAGTCAGAAACATCCCATTTGTGAGAAATATAATTTTCAATTTATGGCTGGGCGCAGTGGCTCACGACTGTAATCCTAGCACTTTGGGAGGCCAAGGTGGGTGGATCACCTGAGGCCAGGAGTTCATGACCAGCCTGGCCATCATGGTGAAACCCCATCTTTAAAAAAAAAAAAAAGAAAAGAAAATGATCTTAGAATTATGATTTTACAATGGCTTCCCCTAGAGTCGTCCTACATGTTGCCCCCTTACTTTTTCGTGAAAAATACGGAAGGGGTTTGTAATCAGTCAAAAGATGGTAGGTATAGGCCAGGACTGGCGGCTCACACCTGTAATCCCAGCACTTTGGGAGGCGAAGGCAGGCAGATCACCTGAGGTCAGGAGTTCGAGACCAGCCTAGCCAACATGGCGAAACCCCATCTCTAGTAAAAATATAAAAATAGCCAGGCATGGTGGCAGGCGTCTGTAATCCCAGCTGCTCAGGAGGCTGAGGCATGAGAATCGCTTGAACCCAGCAGGTAGAGGTTGGAGTGAGCCGAGATAGTGCCCCTGCACTCCAACCTGGGTGACATGGGTGAAACTCCGTTTCAAAAAATAAAAATAAAAAGATGATCGGTATAAATGCTTTTATGAGGAGCAAATATTTTATTTTTTTAATTTAAAAATGTTTAATTTTGTGGGTACATAGTAGGTGTGTATGTTTATGAGATGTTTTGATACAGGCATGCAATGCGTACTCATCATGTCATGGAGAATGGGGTCTCCATCTCCTTGAGCACAGAATCCAAGTATACTCTTTTAGTTATTTTTAAATATGCAATTAAGTTATTATTGACTGTCGTCGCCCTGTGGTGCTGTCAAGGGAACAAACATTTTAACCAACCCTTTCTTTTATGTTTATGAGAAAACTTTCCAAGCAAATAGAAAAGTTCAGAAGCCACACAACTAACTCCCGTGACCCCACCACCTGGGTTTAACAAATGTTAACCCTCTGGCCACTTTGCTTCTGATCCTTTCCTTTAATATTAAAGAAACAAAGCATGACAAACACAGTCTGAAGCCCTTGGGCGCCCCTTCCTAGCCTCAGCCCTTCCCTGTCTTCCCTGAGGACGCCTCCCGAGGTTGCAGCAGGCATGCTTTCCACCCAGCGTGCCCAGTTTTGCTCTGTTGTTAGCTATCCATAAATCACACAGATTACTTAGCGGGGTCCTGTGCCCTCTAAGTCACTCTGCGCAGTGACTCACTAGTCTCATGGCACCCGCTTGCAACGTCACCTGGTCCCACTGTCCAAATCATCTGCCACAGATGTATCCATCTCTCTACTGCTAGGGTGTTTCTCGTGTCCCCCCATGACGAGGCCCCCGCAAGCACCCAGTGCCCCTGTGCGAGGGTCCTCGGGGTTGATGTCCACAAGCGGAGTTGCCGGCGGCAGAGAGATCTCCTCTGCCTGTGCTGACGGCCTCGATTGTCCTTCCGGGTGCTGGGCCATCTGCCCTCCCATCTTCTCAACTTTTTCTACCTCCCCTGTGTCACTGACCACAGGTGACGGTGAGGAGATGCCTCCTCCATGTGTCACTGACCTCAGGTGACGGTGAGGAGATGCCCCCTCCATGTGTCACTGACCTTGGGTGACAGTGAGGAGATGCCCCCTTCCCTTGCCATTGACCACAGATGGCAGTGAGAAGAGGTTCTCTGTTTTCCTCAGCAGGCAAAGGATGGGTACCCATGATCACCTTGGAAAAGGGGAAACTGAGGCCCACAGGCGAGGCTCTCTACTGAGTTACCCATACTTGGTGAGAACAGTCTCCTAACTCCCGGTCCGTGGCCTCTCTGCCATCCTCACTACCTCCCGGCAGAGGTGCCCACCCAGGACTCACTTTTCTCCCCGATGCCAGGATCCCCCCGCCCAGTGAGTTTCTGAGTGGCCTGGTGGCTCTCTCATTCTCAGTTCTTTCCCTTTCGGCTTCACTGAGTGCTGCCCGCCAGCTCCGAACTGCTAATTGAATTCACCCTTGTGAAAAATGTTAACACATTGCAAATGACCTCTCAGACAGATTTAGAAGTCAGGCGTGTGCTGCTAACCAAGCCTCCCCGCGTCATTAGCTTTTATGTTGGATCCACAAACAATTAAAAGTAGCCATGAGCCCAGAGGTCCTCCTCTCTAATTAGCTCTGAGAGTCCTGCCAGGGAGACAGGCGGCCCTTAGTTCCACCCCTTCTCCACCCCTGTTCCTAGAAGAAGCGGGCCCTGGAGCTGAGGGGGCAATTAAGAAAAAGGCAGTGAGGGGGTGAGGGTGGGCCAAGGGGTGCAGCAGCCCCCAGGGGGCCAGAGCTCAGCCCCCAGCCTGCCCCTACTCCCTGCTGGGAGGACAGAGGTGCTGGTGGCCAGCAGGTGGAGCAGGCTGGGAACCCTCCACCTGGGACCTTCAAAAGGTACCACGGAAGACGTGCACAAGAACCACTTGGTAGGGGTGGGGGAGGCACCCTTGCTAAAATGCAGATACCTTGGCCCCACCCAGGCCCAGAGAGCCAGAATGTTTGGGGGTGGAGGGTGACATCTCTGCCTTTACTAAGCTCTCTGGGAGATTCTTATTCACTCTTCAGACAGAGAATCCCCGGCCTTGACATTACGAGGGAGGGAAAGACTGTGTCAACTTCTCATCTAGGCCGAGGCCTGTGTCTTTGGGTCTAGGGCAGCTGGACCTGAGGGCTGGCACCTCCCTCCCAGAGCTGCAGGAGGACTCTGGGGCCCCTGGGCACACTTGCCTTCCTGTGCCCCTTCCTCTATTAAAAATATATATGTTTTATGGTATGTTAGTATAAAGATGAATATAATCCAGGCTGAATTATTTTTATTTTTTTTCTGATTTTAAAGGAAATTTAAATATTCTTATGAGTCCCTGAAAGTGTCTTGGGCTCAGGCATAGGGCCTTCTCGGCCTGATGGGCGGGCTGGTCCTAGTTCTTCCTTTAAGCCTCACTACTCCCTTCCCTCCTGGAAAGGAAGAATTCCCGCTCTTCTCTCTCTGCTTCTTGCCCCTCCTGGCACCCCTTTCTGCATCGAGCAGAGATGAAGGCAGAGAGAGGATGGAGAACTTGCCTTGAAGCCTGAAGACCCCAGACTCAACACAGACCTCTCCTATTTCCACGGCGAGGAACTTTGAGTAGGCCACATACTCTCCACAGGCCTCCATCTCTCCCTCTATCAGTCGGGTTAACACTCCTTCCATCATAGAAGAAAAAAATGATGTCAATCCATCAGTGAACAGTTCCTTGGGCTCTTGGGTAGAGAGAGAGGCACCAGGTATTTTTGTTGTTTAGTTGGCATAGAGCCAGGGTTACAAATTCAGGAGCCTGCAGGGCCCTGGCAGGTAAAAGACGATAGGGAGTAGTGGAGACTGTGGCAAACTGGGGCACGTGCCTGGTCTAAAGTTGGCAGCTCCAGCCAGTTGTGGACATGTAGGGATGTGTGCCAGTGTTACCAGATCATCTAACATCTCAGTAAATAAAGCCAGGCGTTTGGATATTTATGTGAATCTTCTGATATTTTTTTAAAAAATATACTGGTTACTTAAGGTTTTAAGATGCTACAGGCCAAACTAAGCATGTCTGCAGGCCAGACATGGCCTAGAGTCTGTTATCTGCAACCATTTTAGGGCAGTGTTTGCCCAATGCTGAGCCTGAGTGGGCTATTTAATCTTGTTGAATTCTAGTTTATTTATACATAAAGTGAGGCTGACGTCATAGTAGTTCCCATCTAGTAGGTTTCTTGTCAGGATGAAATGACACAGTCCCTGGAACATGAGCGCAGCGTGGAAAAGTGGCGTCTGTGGTTCCAAAGGACAAGAGGAGGGAGGCTTGTGGGGATGGAATTTTCTGCATCTTGTGTATGGTGTTAGATACATGAAATAACGCATGACTAAATTGCACAGAAACACACACACACACACACACGAGTACAGGTGAAATTGGGAAAATCTGAATGACATTGTTGGACTGTTATCAATGTCATTACCCTGTCTGTAATTTTATTCTACAGTTACCACTGGGGGAACCTGGGTAAGGGGCACATGGGATCTCTCTGCCTTATTTCTTACAAACTGCATGTGAATCTACAATGATCGCCGTAAAAGTTTCAGTTTAAAAAAAAAATTTTTTTAAAAAAAGGATTTAGTGGTAGCTTTGGTACCCATACCAATGTTATAATCACTTGTTGGAAAAAAACCTCGGTGAAACTATAGGCACAAGCAAAGTGCCCAGTAAACAGCTGTGGAAGTCACCTGACAGTCGGACGGCCAAGCCATTTAGGAAGCCTTGGGTGCCAAGGAAAAAGGGAGACAGCCCAGCCCTGCAGCACTCAGCTCGGGGCTGTGTGAGACGCGAGAGCGGTCTTGGGAAACCCCAGCCAGTAGGTGGAGAAGGTGGATCTCCCTAGACGGCACCACTTCTGGGTGTCCCTCCTGGACCGGGTGTTGATTTCGTATCGTTGAGAGAAGCCCAGCCCTCCAGCCTTCTCCCTCCTCCCAAACCAGACATCCACAGTCCCAGGCCCAGCCTCAGAGGCCACCATCCTCCCCTCCGTGCCTTCTCAGCTGCGAGGGTGCCAGCACCTCCGCGGCCCCGGGAGCAGCAGACTGCTGGTATATTAGAGATGGATTTTAATTTTATTTTAACAAAATAGCTGTCTCCACTGGAAGAAGCATCAAGAGCCAAATAAGGACCCGTCTTGAGCGGAATCACGTTGAACAGACCTCCGTGCTGTCATTGATTTTCCAGGAAGAAAAAAATCGCCTCTGGCTACTAAACCGAATTAGTAGTCACTGATGACCAATTATTTTAGCCCGCTGTGAACGGAGAGCCGCACTAAAACCCAGTTTGTCAGACCCAAGTCTCCCTTCTGAAACACCTTTCAACAAACGTGTACCTAAAGTCCCTCAGAAGGCTCCTCCAGCTTCCTCTCTTCCGCCAAGTTCTCCAGCTCCACAAAGTTTTAATGAGCAGCGAAGATGAAGATGGGTTGCCATGAAAGGGCCCCTCTAATCCACAGAGCACTCCTGGCAGAGCGGAGCTGCACTGGCAAATCAGAGCTGTCAGCCCTCATCCCCCGCACACACAAAGTGTCAGCCTAATGTTTGCAAATGATAATTTCCATTTCCCCTGCACGTCCCCTGTGCCTGCATCGGAGATCAACCCCTGGTCTGGGGTATCAATCGCAGAGCAATGAGGATGGGTTTGATGGAGCTAATTTGAAGTTTCTGGGAGGCCTACCCCAAGTAGGAGCTGATTTCATTTCATTCCCCGTTTTCCGCTGTATGGGACTGAGTTTTGACACCACGGTGGGCGAGCCGGGTGGTGAGAAACTTTTCTGGGGGGTTCCTGCCAGGTTATCAGCAGGTAATTCATCAAAGCTTTTAGCAGGGGCCCCATCATCACGACACAGGCTGTTGAGGAGTCCACGGGCAAGCCAAAAGCCCGGCTTTCCAAATAGCAGAAACAGCAACTCGGAAGCCCTCACAGCCCAGTGTGAGGCCTGAGACCCCTGGATGGGGCCCAGTGGGGCAGTCAGGACAAATCGGACTCCTTTGTATAGGGGAAACATTCGCTCACGAGTCCAGACAAGCAAATTGCCAACAAGCACAACTTGACCAAGCTTCCTCCACCTGGGCAGAGATGACTGGATCATTCAGACCCACCTTAGAGTGGCTCAGCACACAGCCTAATCATTAGGGACAAAAAGCTTCAGGGCCAGGGGAACCAGGATTCGATTCCTGGCTCTCCTGCCTGGCTACTCTGCATCCCTGACCATCACACGGGCAAGTCGCTCCATTTCTCTGAGCCTCAGTTTCCCCTTCTGAAAGCCAGGAGTCTCCATCCTCCCTTCCAGAATTGTGAGGACTCAAGCTTGCACGTGGAGGGCTTGGTATAGAAAGTGCTTATTAGGATGGGAGGCATTTTGAATCACTGTTATTCTTCAGGGCAGATCAGGCCTGTCTCTAGCTGGGAGTCCTGCCTGTGTCCACACTGTTCCCTGCCTGGAGCTCCCCTTGCTTCACTTTCCCTGCTTGGCCACCTTCTGCCCATCCCCAGTGATCTGTCCAAAGCCTCAGAGGAGACGTCCCTTATCCCACACCCTTGCTGAATTAA
The DNA here is from genome assembly GCA_963573385.1 of Cacajao melanocephalus. Taxonomy (NCBI): domain Eukaryota; kingdom Metazoa; phylum Chordata; class Mammalia; order Primates; family Pitheciidae; genus Cacajao; species Cacajao melanocephalus. Next base: position 683 of record CAUYLG010077282.1, on the reverse strand, counting down.
CCTTTCTCTCTTCTGAGCCCCAGCCACACTGCAGGTGGCTGTTTATACTGGCACTGGCTCTTGGCACTGCAGGATGGTAGGGCTGCAGCGAGGCTACCCCCACAGGCTTCTGATTCGAACAACTACCTGTGTGGTCTTGAACAAGACAGTGCAGTTCCCTGGGTTTCAGATTTCTCATCTGTAAAGTGAGGATATCAATATCAGTCTCTTGAGTTGTTGTCCCAAGGATTGAGGAAGCAGGCAGGGAGTGTGAGCTGTGAGGATGGTTGTCTCTGCTGCATGCTCTGTGACCCCAGAGGGCAGGGAGCTGCCCCCATGTTCAGACACAGCGTTAATACTCCTGAATGGGCCAGAAGGGTAGATGGGTGAGTGGGTGGATGGGTGGATGGATGGATGGATGGATGGATGGGTGGGTGGGAGGATGGATGGATGGATGGATGAATGGGTAGGTGGATGAATGGGTGGGTTGGTGGGTGAACGAATGGATGGATGGTTGGGTGGGTGAATGAATGGATGGATGGATAGGTGGGTGTGTGGGTGGATGGATGGGTGGATGGGTGGATGGATGGATGGATGGATGGGTGGATGGATGGGTGGATGGATGGATGGATGGGTGGATGGATGGGTGGATGGATGGATGGGTGGATGGATAGGTGGATGGGTAGGTGGATTGATGGATGGAT
>CAUYLG010077281.1:0-31962 GCA_963573385.1 Cacajao melanocephalus | reverse complement strand
AAAGAATCAATATACTTAAAATGGCCATACTTCCCAAAACAAAACAATTCATAAGTTCAATTGTATTTCTATCGAACTACCAAAGACATTCTTCACAAAATTAGAAAAAGTCTTAAAAATTCATGTGGAATCAAATAAAAGCCTGAATAGGCAAGGCAATACTAAGGAAAAAGACAAAACCTGGAGGAATCACATTACCTAACTTTACACTACACTACAGGGCTGCAGTAACCGAAAGAGCATGGTACTGGTACAAAAACAGACACACAGATCAATGGAACAAAATAGAAAAGCCAGAAATAATGGAACATGCCTATGACCATTGAACCATTGGCAAAGCAACAAACAAACAATGGGGAAAGGTCTCCCAATTCCATAAATAGTGCTAGGATAACTGGCTAGCCACATGTAAAAGACTGAATCTGGACCCCTTCCTTATACTACATATAAAAGTCAACTCAAGATAGATTAATTACTTAAATGCAAAACCTAAAACTATAAAAAATCCCTGAAAGATAATGTAGGAAATACCCTTCTGGACATAGGACCTGGCAAAAATTTTGTGACAAAGATGCCAAAAAAGCAATTGTAACACAAAGAAAATTGAAAAATGGGACCTAATTATCTAAAGAGCTTTTGCACAGCAAAATAAACTATGAATAGCTTAAACAGACTCTACACAGAAGGAGAGAAAATATTTGCAAACTATGCATCTGACAAAGGTCTAATATCCAGAAACTATAAAAAAACATAAATTTACAAGCAAAAACAAATAGCCCCATTAGAAAGTGGGCAAATGACATGAATTGGCACTTTTTAAAATAAGACATACATGCAGGCAACAAGCATATGAAAAAAAGTCCTCAATGTCAGTAATCATTAGAGAAATGTACATCAAAACCACAATAAGATACCATCTCACACCAGTCAGAATGGCTATTTTTAAAGATCCTAGAAATGACAGATGATGGCAAGGTGGTGAAGAAAATGGAACACTTATACATTGCTGGTGGAAATGTAAATTAGTTTAGCCATTGGGAACGCAGTGTGGTGAGTCCTAAAAGAACTTAAAAGAAACTTAACATTTAATCTACCAATCTTATTATTGGGTATCATATCCAAAGGAATATAAATCATTCTGCTATTAAGACATAGACACACTTTTTACTGAAGCATTATTCACAATAGCAAATACATGGAATCACCATAAATGCCCATCCATGGTAGACTGGATAAAAAAGGTGACACACATACATAATGGAATTCTATGTAACCATAAAAAAGAATGAAATCACGTTCTTTGCAGCAACATGGATGAACCTGGAGGCCATTATCCTATGGAAACTAACACAGGAACAGAAAGCCAAATACTGCATATTCTCCATTATAAGTGGGAGCTAAACAACAAGAACCCGTGGACACAAAGAAGAGAAAACCAGACATTGAGGCCTACTTAAGGGTGCAGTGTGGGAGAAAGGAGATGATAAAAACTACCTATCAGGTACTATGCTTGTTACCTGGGTAATGAAATAATCTTTACTCCAAACCCCTGTGACATGCAATTTACTTAGATAAAAAATCACAATGTGAAATTTAACTAGAAAAGCACTGTGAGCATCAAAGATGAGGCAGAATGATTACAAAAGAAATTAAGAGAGACTGATTTTAAAATACTCTCAAGCAGTGTTGGAAGATGAGACAATAGGGACTCTAAGAGATGAAAAAAAATATTATGTAAGGATGCACACCACGGATTAATACATGAATTATTTGTGCAGAAATATGTAATTCACAGAGAGAACTGCTAGATACCATAAATAATAAATTTGATAAGTTGAGAATAAATAGACAAATCAATATTATACTAGAATGGATAACCAGAGGTGTAAAACAAACACATTTTACAAATTATTTTGTGAATAGCCAAGATATTAGAGCAACTTCAATGTCCAACAATGGATGAATGGGTAAAGAAAATGTGGTACACAATGTAATGCTATTCAGCCATGAAAAGAATGAAATTCCACCTTTTGCAACAACATCGATGAAACAGGCAGACATGATGCTAAGTAAAATAAGTCAGGCACACATATACAAGTAAGTCATGATCTCACTTAATTAGCCTGATTTATCATGCCAGGTTGTATACTTGTATCAAAATAACACATTGTACTCCATAAATGTATATAACTATAATTGGTTAATCAAAAGTAATAATAAGTTTTTAAAAGGTGTTTTTTGATGTTTAAATGCAGATTTACTTTCTTCATTAAAATGTGAGTTAGAATAGGGTGAGAATAACCAATTATACCTTATTATAGTAATTGTTTGGAGTTTGATCAATACTATCTGTCATGAGGGAAATAAGTGTCAGTATGTTTGAGTTAAGAGAACACATCAAGAAATCGAGTGGAACATCATTGATCAAGATGTTCAGTTTGAAGATTAAAAAAAAACCTCCCTGTTAGCAAAAACGATTTCTAATTATTCAGTGTTAGAAAGTACGTACAAAATATGATTGTTAAAATTCACTTTTTTATCTTGAGTAACTGGGATGAAAACATTCCCAAACTTTAGGTGGGAGAAATGATGTCAACAGAAAAACTGTCATTGTACTTTTTCTTTGGCTATCTTTCTAGGTATACATAAACATTGATCTGTTTTCTTTTATTATTAGTGTGGTTGATGTTTCTTTCTAGCACTCTAATGATATTGGAAAATATTTTGTTGAAGCATAAAACCCCATGATCTAAAATATACTTCAGAGATGTACCAAGCCAGAAAAAAAGCAAATCATTTTTCTGAATAGGACAAAGTGAACAAAGTGCATTTTAAAAAAGTTTTCTTATTAAACCAATATTCATTTCTGTGTCTCACAAGAATAAAAATAATGCAATTTTCATTAGATATAATATTCTTTTTATGGCAATCATTTAAACATTGAAAAGAAGAAAGTTTTTAAATACTTAAATCTCATAATAAAAATAATAAACGATTTTGAAGGAGAACATGTCAGTTGAATGAAATATAAATTTATTCAGAATCATGGTTCACATTGCAGAATTCAGATTTTGTCTAACTAATCAGCTTTCAGCAGAAATAATGAAATTCAAAGAAACACTCACTGTGAACTTATAGATGAAGATAGTAAATTAATTACACTAAAGTTACAGTAAAGGAAGCAGAGTGTGGTTGGCCCCCTTTGACGAGTACAGTTATGAATGGCATAACCTTGGAAAGGTGACTCTTGTTTCTTTAGTCATTGAATGCTTTTCTGTATTACTTGATTTTTTTTTAACCCTGGCATGCATTATTTTGATGAAAATAAGCTTATTTATTATGCCTTCTAATTACAAATCTATAAATATAGCCATAGATTTTAACTGCAATATACAGAAAAACACAAAAAAAGGAAAACCATTAGCACACAGATTTATGTTATGGGTTGAATTGTTTCCTCCCAAAATTCATATATTGAATCCTAACACCTAGTAACTCAGCATGTGATCTTATCTGGAAATAAAGTCTTTATAAAGGTAATCAAGATAAAGTAAGTTTATTAGTATGGGCCCTAATCTAATCTCACAGGTTCTTATAAAAAGTGGGAAATTTGGACACAGAAACAGACATGCATATAGAAGGAAGATGATATGGAGACACATAGGGAAAAGATGGCCATCTACAAGCCAAGGAGAAAGGCCTGGATACAAATCCATCCTTCACAGTTTTCAGGGAGAATCTGTCCTGCCAATACCTTAGTGTTGGATTGATAGCCTTCAGAACTGTGAAACAATATATCATTGTTGCTTAAGCTGTTAAGTTTGTGATACTTTGTTAAGGCAGCCCTAGCAAACTAATACAATGTATCTTTCTTTTGTATTCATTTAACAAATATTTATTAAACACATATATTATCTCAGGCACCATTCTAGGCACTGGAGATGCAGAATGAACAAAACAGACAAAAATCTCGCCCCTGATTTGTGGAGTTTCTATTCTTATACGATGGAGACAGATTAAACAGACAAGTAAAATAAGTAAAATTGACAGTTTTTAGATGGTCATAAGTATTCTGGTTAAAAAAGGAAAAATTCAGAGAGGAGGATCAAGAACATGGGAGCTTACCTGGAAACAGTTTCAGTTTTACGTAGTTCTCAAAAAGGGGTTTACTGAGAAGTGAAGATTAACAATGACCCGAAGGCAGTAAAGGAGGAAGCTATTAGGCTTTTTAAGGAAGAGTACTTCCAGTTTTTGTTTTGAATCTATATGTATATTTAGATATTCATTTTCAGGTGGAAAATATGCTTATCTATGATAGAAATTTAAACAGCACAAGAAATCTTTGAAAATAGAGTTTCCTTGGCAGTGAAACCCTCTGATCCCAGTCCTCAACTTATCTTTTCTATTTTATATGTACTTCCAGAAATATGCATATACATACATGTATGTACATAAAATCTTTAAAATATTTAAATAGAAAATGTTAAAGTATTTAATAAATATTTAAACAAAATATTAAAGTACAATAAAATATAAAATATTTTCATTATACATGTATGTATTACATAAATTATACATCCATATATGTACGTAAAGTATTTTTACATGGATTGATACATACTATAGAGTATGGTCTGTGTCTTGTACCTTTATTGTTAACAAACACACACACACACACACACACACACATTTCACAAAAATTAGATTATACCTGCTTTATTTCATGATATATAAATTACAGGAAATCTTGGCAGAATATCTTAGGAAATATTTTAAAATGGAATAAAACATATAAACTGATTCTTACCATATAAACTATATTTACATAAAACTAATATGCAAAAGTGAGCATATTTATTTTAGGAAAAAAGCTAATATGTTGTAAACATGTTTCCTTGTCAATAGTAACTTATTCTAAAACAGAATATGAATTTGCTAAACATTTGAACATATAGTTTTTCAAAATTTTATTATGATTTTATAAATCTAAATATTTATGTTTTTTAATATACTGGATTATTTTCTTACTATAATTTCTTAGGAGTGCAATTAATATGTGTATTAATGTTTTTAGGGATTTTAAACAGAGTAAATAGCCAATTTACCCTCCAAAAAAGTACCTATTTGTATTCCCACCAGAAGCATATGTCTTCCAGCTTCCATTGTTGATTTAGATTTTTTTATTCTGTTTAGATTTGAGAGGGAGCTGATGAGTTCAATGACTTTGATTTCCATCTTGACTGAAACATTTAAAAAGTAAGTGGATATTAACATGTTATTCAAATCATATATTCACTGCTTAGAATCAATACAATCCCCGCAAATGTCTTTATTTAAAACATCAACACACAATTGTAAACAAATCTGAACTTATGAGGAAGACACTCCTTCACAAGTTGATGGAGAAGTCATATTAGATGATGACAGAGGTTCACTTTTTGGCCACATTAGTTAGAATTGAGACTGGAATTCATTAGATGCTATAGTCTTATTCTAGGAAAATTAGATCAAATAGTGTGTTTAGAATAAATATTGCCAAATTTGCCTGGCTTTTAAAATTGATGCCTCATCAAAATTAAATATTTTCTAATGATCAACTACCTTACTAATGGGGACTGGTGTACTAGGCATGAACCGGATGTGGTAAAGTACAACTGATGTAAGACTAGAGAAGCAAGGGGCAATCACTGTCCATGAGAGAACCAGTCATTAAGAATCTCAGTGAGCAACTTTTGGTAAGTCATTTCACTAAACTCAATTCATTAATCATTCATTGGTTCATTGATTTCAAGCTCCTTCTAACTTTTAATAAGAATACCTAGTCAATGGTAAAACAATTGACAATTTCTGCTTTTTTATGAAAACAGGAAGTTGAAATATTTTTTAAAAATCATAGTAAAAGGCACTACTGATATATCAAAAGTAAAGTACAGGTTTAAAAGGAGTTGGAATTTGGCTACTAATAATATAAATATTACTATTGCCTTCTTTTCCTATAGCAATTCATTCTAGTTGTTGAATTATAGTAAGTTTTAATGGAAATACAGGTCCACTGCAAGCCAGAGACAGCTTCCTTAAATCATATTATCCAATGTGCTTTTCATAAACATGTTTCATCTCCTTGCAGGTGAAACCAGTTTTAAACTTCTATCCCTGAGTTGTAAAACTTAGATCTTATTTAATTAGAAATTCGAGATCTGACTTCCTAGTGTATGTGTGTAGCTGAATACATATATCTCATATAAACATGACATAAGTAGTTCAGAGAGTGTGGTTTGAAGTCAGAGACTTGGGTTAAAAATGCAACACTGTCTCTTACCAGGTTTATGGCCTTGGGAAAGTTTCATAAACACTATTTGGCTCAGTTTCTCATCTGTAAAATAAAGATGCTAATGACAGTAATTACTTTTTAAAGTTGGGAGTATATAAATATAGAGAAAGATAGAATAGCTAGATAGATTAAATTAGATTAGTTTAGACATAAATACATACCCAGGCAAATTTGGCAATAAATATATCGTTCTTAGAATAGTGCTTGAAACATTACTTAGGGTTCACTATTATTGTCATCATTGTTATTACCGGTATCTAATTTTTAAAAAGCAAGAAGCAAGAATTCAATCCCTTTAACATTGGAAACCACATTTGAAAGTGAATAAATTCCTTATTATAAACATACTTGTACAACTTGCAAAAGTACTCGCATTGTGAAAGCAACCATCTGGGGTTTCATTATGCCCTCTTTTCTGTATTGATCCCAGTTTAAGGATTGGAAATATCTTGGGAAAACAATATGCTCTTGGGAATGGAGGAAAGATTCTGTGATCAAGTAATTTTAAGATTGCTCATGAAATACAATTAGGAGATTATTATTTTTATTGTAATATTTCTCAAAGGTTTTAATATGTTATTGTGCATTATAAAGATTAAAAGAGGAATAGCATATGTAGTGTTTCCAAATGTTTTCGAAACCAGACTCTTAAGGAAATACTACCATGAGTAGCAAATTGGTCCCAACTATTTAGAGTCTCAGAATATCTTTTTAGTGTCGATAGCCTTCCATAATTTTAATTCTATTTGTAGTATTAAGAAAATACTTGACACAAAGATATCATAAATCAAATAACATGGTTAAAATTATATGTTTCCCAAAAACTATGTTTGTTTTCAGCATAGCAATATCATGTTTTGATGTGTAATTCACTCATTTTTATAAATCCAATTCTTAGATGTCTCAAGGATTTTTGTATTTATTCCAATAACTTTATGGTTCAAGGCCTGAGAAGCAATGTTTCTCAACCCTCACTGTACATTTAAAGACATCTGTTGAGCTTTTAAAAAAATGTAACTGAATGCCCAGAGATGTCTCATAGAAAATTATATCTATATCGTCTGGGGTAGGGCCTTAGCATTGAAATTTTTATCAGCTCTGCATATCATTTCAATATATAGGCACATATACAAAAAAGTCTACTGGTCCTAGGTATTAGTGAAAGAAGCCCTGAAATAATACCTAGGCTGAACAGAAACCATAACCAGAAGATAGCCAAGGGACATGGAGACGTGAAAATGGTAAAGGTATGACATGTTCCAGTAAAGGAATAGAGCTTATTTGGGGTTATGGTTGAGTGGCATATTTGGTGTCTTAAGAGCTCAAGATTGAAGAGTATAACAATAAATTTAGGGTTTTATTTATTTTATTTATTTTTACATATTTAGAGGGTACAAATGCAGATTTCGTACATGCATACATTGTGTAGTGATGATGTCTGGGATTTTAGTGTAGTCATCACCTGAATAGTGAACATCGTATCCAATAAGTAATTATTCAGCCCTCAAACTCCTCCCACCCTTTCACCTTTTGGAGTCTCCAATGTCTATTTCTCCACTCTATATATCCATGTATAACCATTATATAGCTCCAATTTATGAGTGAGAATATGCAGTATTTTACTTCCTTTTTCTCAGTTATTTTAGTTAGGATAATGGCCTCCAGTCCCATCTGTACTGCTGCAAAAGACATGATTTCATTCTTTTTTTGTAACTCAGTAGCATTCTATGGTATATATTTAATAGAATTTTCTTTATACAATTGTTCATTTATGAATTCTTAGGCTGATTCCATGACTTCATAATTGTGAAGAGCTGTGATAAACATGTAAGTGCAAGTATCTTTTTTATATAAGAATTCCTTTCTATTTGAGTGTATAGCCAGTAGTGAGATTGCCAGATAAAATGGTAGTTCTGTTTTTGGTTCTTTGAGAAATCCTAATACTGTTTTACATAAAGCTTTTACTAATTTACATTCTCACCACCAGTGTATGTGTTCCTTTTTCTCTGCATCTTCACCAACATCTATGTTTTTCAGTATTCATTTATTTATTTTGGGATGGCATTTTGCTCTTGTCGCCCAAGCTGGAGTGCAATGGCGTGATCTCGGCTCACTGCAACCTCCACCTCCCAGGTTCAAGCGATTTTCCTGTCTCAGCCTCCTTAGTATGTGGGATTACACGTGCTTGCCACCACTCCCAGCTGATTTTTTTTTTTTTTGTATTTTTAGTAAAAACTGGGTTTCATCATGTTAGCCAGGCTGGTCTCAAACTCCTGACCTCAGGTGATCCTCCTGCCTTGGCCTCCAAAACTGCTGGGATTACAGGCATGACCCACTGTGCTTGGCCGTTTTTTCACTTTTTAATATAGCCATTCTGACTGGTGTAAAATGGTATGTCATTGTGGTTTTAATTTGAATTTCTCTGATGATTATTCATGTTGAGCATTTTTTCATGTTTGTTAATGACTGGTAGGACATGTGGTGTTAAGCCAATTACAATTAAGAACTATTGGTTTAGTTTGCCTTCTTTTAAAAAATATCTGTCTGCATCCTTTGTCTACTTTTAAATGGGGTTGTTTTTCTTTTTGATCTGTTTGAGTTTTTTGTAGATTCTGGGTATTAGCCCTTTGTCAGATGCATAGTTTGTAAATTTATTTTCTATTCTATAGGTTGTTTACTCTGTTGATACTTTTGCTGTGCAGAAGCTATTTAGTTTAAATAAATCTCATTTGTCTATTTTTGTTTTTGTTGAGTTTGCTTTTGTGGACTTGATCATACATTTGTTGCTTACTATCACATTAGGAACTAGTGCTTCAACAACTCAGTCTATAGCAAGAACTTTCTAAGAATGTGACCTTGGATACGTTACTTAATTTCTATGAGTTTTGTTTTTGTCCTTCATGGACCTATTATAAGATTCAATGTGTTTAAATAGTTGGTAGATAGTAGGACCTCAGTAAGCATAATTTCCTTTCCACCTTTCGCTTCCTCTTCCCTTCCTATCCTTACTACTGAGTTTGTCAGCCAAAGATGTCACATCACTGATTACATCTTTCTTTTTCTTGCATATAAGCTCAAACATGGAGCTTTCAATATTTTATTTCCTTGCTTAACTACCTTAATACCTACTCTGGCCTTCACCTAAAACTCTCTGTCCTTTAGTATCCAACTACCCTGGCCAGTTAGGTCAGGAAATTTCTTTGTAATAAGGCTGATTTCTAATCAGTTCATTAAAAAGTGTCTATATAAGTGTTCCCAGTTTGGCAACTTTGATGGAAATGGTGACTAACGTTATTGTAGAAGCAGTAGAAACTGCTCCAGCTGTTCCTGTTAACTTTAATTAAACTCCAAACTACACAACCACAAGTTACACAACCTGTAGTTGTTGAGGTACTAAATGAGAGCCCAGTGGCAGCAGCAAAAGTTGGAAGTGTTTTCTATTAAAGCAAATAGTGTTGGGTCTTGAATTGGCAATGCTGGCAGTATGTACCTGTGTATTACCCACCAAAGTGGAAGGGGGCATTTCTTTGTGTAGCGGTTGTTCCAGTGGATGTCTGAATGGTAGGAATGAAAGTATGCAAGCACTGTTGTTTGAACTACATTCTCAACTGAGCCAACACTGAAACTGTTAGTTCCAGTCTGATATGTGTTTAAGCTAGTAAATCAAAGTGTTAGCAAATTCTAAAACAAAACTAGTGGTTGCTGTCACCTGGCTTCATGGGATGCTGCTTCATGTGGTTATCAGTAAGGGTGGTGGGTAAGCTAAGCTGCCTATAATCTTTAGCGATAGTGTAGTAGCAGTGTCACTCAAGTTTAGCTTTGGTGCACTCTGTGAATATTTGTTGACTAAATGAATTACAAGGTAAGACTTATTTGCCTGATGTATTTGTATTATCCTCTAGTGTCCAAAGATATCTTATTTACCTTTTTGCTCCCGCTGGCAAACACAATTCTTAAAATAATATATATCTTAGACTGTTGTGCATTGGATATAAGTATGTATAGTAAACTGGACCTACTCTTTGCAGAATTTTATTAGAGTCATTTAAAATAATAATCATCTGTATTTCAGAATTCCTTCAATTAGTAATATGTAATTTCCTGGAGTACATAGACCCTGCCTTTGTTTTCAGTTAAGATTCTGATGGCCAGAGAATAGTAACCAGAATACTGGCTCTTCTTGCACAATGTGTTATTGAAAGAGGCTGAATTGCGTTTGAGAAAAATCTACCAAAGAAATAAAAACCAGAGAAAAATAGGGGTTGCAATCCTAATTTCAGACAAAACAGATGCTAGACCAAAAAAGTCCAAAAAAAAAAAAAAAAGGCAAAGAATGGCATTACTTAGTAGTAAAAGGTTTAATTCAAGAAGAAGACTTCACCATTCTAAATATATGTGCACCCAACACATATTCTTAAAGCAAGTTCTTAGAGTTCTTGCTTTATGGATATGTGTTGGATGCATATATATTTATGGAGCACACACAGTAAGTTCTTACAGGCCTTCAGAAAGATTTAAACTCCCACACAGTAATAGTGGGAGACATATTTCATGTTATAATCAATACACACAATATTGCAGACCTAAGATTTCTTTTTGTTATTATTTTGAAGTGGACTCTCACTCTGTCACCCAGGCTGGAGTGCAATGGCACGATCTTGGCTCACTACAGCCTCCACCTCCCCAGTTCAAGAGATTCTCCTGACTCAGCCTCCCAAGTAGCTGAGATTACAGGTGCACACCACCAAGTCCAGCTAATTGTTGTGCTTTTAGAAGAGATGGGGTTTCACCATGTTGGCCAGGATGGTCTTGAACTTCTGGCCTCCAGCAATCCACCCACCTCAGCCTCCCAAAGTGCTGGGATTGCAGGTGTAAGCCACCATGCCTGGCCCAAAGGTAAAATTATATCATTGATAAAGAAATGTAAACCTTGTAAATCCAAAGATCTGCTATAGCATAGAGCTACAACAATTTGCCTATTATCCACAGAAAAACCTCTAAGTATACCACAACGTTCAAAACCCTGTGGGTATCAATTTTGTGTCAGGTTGTCTTATAGACTTATTTACAAAAGCATTTTTTCCTCTGCCTTAAGTTGCCTAGCTCTACTCTTTGCCCAGACGTATTTGAATGTGTCCCAATTGCCTCTATAAAACATACATTCTTTAATTTCTATTTTGACATTTTTATGCTATTTGTTTTTGTTAGTCAACTCTTATTTTTTACCAGCTTCGTTGAGATCTAATTGATATACAAATAACTGCATGTATTTAATGTGTACAATTTGAGGAGTTTGTGCACATGCAAATACTCTTAATACCATCATCACAATTAATATAATAGACATATCTAACACCTCCCAAATTTTCCTTGTGTCTCTTTGTGTTACTTTTTCTTTGATTGTGCAGTACTAACAACACAAGATCTATCCTCTTAAATTTTGAAGTGCATGGTACTATTTTGTTAACTATAGGTGCTATGTTGTATAGCAAATCTCTAGAATTTATTCATCTAGCATAATAGAATCTTTCTACGAATGGAAAAGACAACTTTCCCTTTCCCCTACACCACCTCCCACCCCTGGCAACCACAATTGTATTCTCTGCTTCCATGTTTTTGACTACTTTATTTCTTTTTTTCTTTTGCAATACCCCAAGCAAGGAATTTTTGACTATTTTAAATACATTATGTAGGTGGAATCATGCAATATCTCTCCTTCTGTGACCAGATTATTTCACTTAACATAATGTCCTCCAGGTTCATTCATGTTATTGCATATGACAGGATTTCCTTCTTTTTATGGCTGTATAATATCCCATTGTATGTATATACCACATTTTTAAATCTATTCATCTGTCAATGAAAACGTGGCTTGTTTCCATACCTTGTTTTTTTGTGAATAAGGCTGTAATGAAAATGGGAGTTCAGATATCTCTTCAAGCTTCTGATTTCAGTTCCTTCAGAGTCAACTTTTTAAACTGTTTATTAAAAGGTAGTTGATGTATTATGGACTTAAGATATTTAAAATGTATAATTTGATAAATTTGACTAAAGTCACATAGCTAGAACAGCAAAGCTGGGACTTAAAGTCAAATCATCTTGGTATTGAAACTCATGCTCTATTCACTAATCAAGACATCTACCATAATTAATTATCACTGTGCATGAAATGTTTCTAATGGGGAAACAATTTTATGCCAATGGAAAAACTAAGTTTCTTCTAATTTTAATAGTAGAGTATATTATTTAATTCTAGAAAAGCAGTATTTTTTTTTCAAAACTAAGCCATGTTCTGCCTATACTATAGAAATTTGCAATCTTAAATTTAGCCACTGAGGGACCATGAAGAAGATAATTTGCATGATTGGTAAGTCGTAATAAATGTATCAGTTCCAGTGCCTTAAAACTGGAAATTAGTTTTTCCATGGTGGAGGAATAAAAATGGAATATAGTATATATAGATGAGGAATAGCAATTCACAGCCAAGAATCCCCAACTTTATTGAGAATAATCTCCTCTTAAATTAGTCTTTCAAAAATCAATAATAGAAGCTATTTATTACAGAAATATATATATAGGGAAACTACCATTTATTATAATCAAAGTGATTTATTTGCTTTCTAGTTTATTTGGCTGAGGATTTACTTGAAATTGAAGATAAATTGAAAATACGATTTACCAATATGTATGATATTACAACACATTTTATATTCTGAGGCTTAGAAAAAAATATATAAACTTTTTCAAATATCAGCATTAAAAGAACACTTTACACTAAATATTTAACATTTGGATTATTTAAAGCAGTGCTAAGTGTAAGAATTCATTCTAAAGCAAGTTATAAGTGGTACAGGGGTGGTCTGAGCAATTCAATAATCATCATTCATGAAAGAATTGATGAAGGACTAAATTCCATTAGGCACATTTTTCTGTGTCATTCACTTATCAACCTGAAGAAGCAAAGTCAGAGATGTGTATTGCTCTGTGTATACTTCATGAACACAGAAATCAAGTTTTGTTGTTGTTTTGAGAAAAAGGTGAAGTTTTTGTGAACACCAAGCTTGAAATTGGATGATGCCACTTGTTAGCTAAATGAGCTTAGGGAAATGCCTGAGCTTTCTCAAATTGAGGCTCAGTCTTCTCACCTGTAAAATGTGGATATTAACAAACTTTCTTGAAGGCTTACTTGGCAGCAAAATGATATAATGTACAAAAACTGCTTAGCAGAGTATTTGACACATTTTAATTGCTCAAAAAGTGTAGGTCCTGCCTGTTGTAGACTCCAATATTTATCTACTCACTGGCCATTCCTCTTAGTCCTTCCTAACAGAATCACAAGTTTGGTCAAGTGCCATGTGCCTAACCATAGAGGATGAATTGTGGTTGGTCTAAGCTGGTGTTATTCAATAGGAACAGTATTGGGATTTAGGAGTGGACTTATTCTTCCTTGTGTGGTTGTAGTTCTAGTACTTCTAGTGTTATAGAATGTTGCACATCCCTGACACATACTTGGCACCTGGGCAATATATATAAAGTCAGTTAATATTTCTTTTGATACTTTGCAGTAAAAATATTATATTAGAAGCACTGTAATCTGTCTTGTAAGGAAAAGCCAAAGCTGAGAGATTTGAGATGCTGGCACAGCATCCTAATATAATTACTTAACTAAACTTGGAACTATGGACCTCCAGACTTATGAAGCGAGATACTTTAGTGTCTTTATTATTTAAGGCATTGTATTAGGTTTTCTCTTATGGATAACCAAAAGAATTTATAATTAATATGTGCAGGTCCACCCTCATTCATCTGTTCCCGTTGTTCCTATGAATAGCCAAATGTATACTCTGTCTTTGGCTACCATAAATCCTTTCTGCTATAAATCATGGGTGAGAAAATGCAAGAATGAAGGGAAAAAGAAAGGAAGGAGGGAAGGAGGGAAGAACAAAGGAAAGAAAGGAAGGAAGAAAGAAAGGAAGGAAAGGAAGGAAGGAAAGAAAGGAAAGGAATGAAGGAAGGAAGGAAGGGAGGGAAAGAAAGAAGGAAAGAAAGAGAGAGAGAAAAGGAAAGACAGACAGACAAGACAGGACAAGACAATTCTCCCCCTTCTCTCAAACCAAAATATTTCCTGCTTCTCAAAGTCTCCCTACCTTAAATATTGTGGTCAGTTCAGAAGTGGTTTGTAAAATACGCACACACACACACACACACGTGTGTGTGTGTGTGAGAAATCTGACTTTAGTTAAAAGCGTCTGCCTCATTCAGTGGTGGGAAAATATCAACTCTCTTTAGTTTCTCACTGCAATGTTCCCTGCTCCCTTAATTAGCATGTATTTTATATAAAATATATCATACATAGATTAGGTACATTTTATTACTTTTGAAGGAATAATTTAACATGAATGTAATTTTTAAGCACTTCATTTACACGTCTCTTATCACATCTCCCCTCCCTATCATAATGTTTGTGTTAATAAATATGTGCTTTAAATTACACCGAGATAGGGAAAGAGAAAATAAGTTCCAGTTTCCTTAGCACTGTAGGGTGAGTATAAATTAACAATTTATTGTATATATTTTCAAATATCTAGAAGAGTGGATTTTAAATGTTTCTAACATAGACAAATAATAAATATTTGAGGTGATGTATACGCTAATTGCCCTGATTTGATCACTACACATTGTATGCATGTATTAAAATATCACACTGTATCATATAAATATATACAGTTGGCAGGGCGCAGTGGCTCACGCCTGTAATCCCAGCACTTTGGGAGGCCGAGGCGGGTGGATCACGAGGTGAAGAGATCGAGACCATCCTGGCCAACATGGGGAAATCCCGTCTCTACTAAAAATACAAAAAAACATTAGCTGGGCGTGGTGGCGCACTCCTGTAGTCCCAGCTACTTGGGAGGCTGAGGCAGGATAATTGCTTGAACCCGGGAGGCAGAGGTTGCAGTGAGCCGAGGTCGCGCCACTGCACTCCAGCCTGGTGCCTGGTGATGGAATGAGACTCTGTCTCAAAAAAAAAAAAATATATATATATATATATACGTGTATATATATATATTATATATATATACGTGTATATATATATTATATATATATACGTGTATATATATATTATATATATATACACGTATATATATATAATATATATATACGTATATATATATAATATATATATATGTGTATATATATATTATATATATATGTGTATATATATATTATATATATATGTGTATATATATATATTATATATATATGTGTATATATATATATTATATATATATATGCAATTATTACCTGTCAAATAAAAATAAACGGGAAAATACATTGCATGAAGATATTTTCCTGTATTTTGCTCTAAAATTATTAAAGTTTTACCTTTTCAAATTTGCATTCTTCATCCATTTCAAATTTAGTTTTGTGTAAGATACAAATAGAGATCCAATTTCACTTTTTCTAATACGAATAGTCAATTATCTCATTTCCATAAATGGAATATCTCCTTCTTTCCCCACCGATCTACATTTTTTTATCTTTCATATCAGAAATCTGTACATGCCTTGTTCTCTTTCTGCGGCTTTTTATTTAATTCCATCAGTCAGTATGTCTCTTTCTCCACAAATGCCACACTATCTTAATTACTATACTTTTAAACTAAATTCTAATAGAGCAAATCCTCCCACTTTTTTTCACAAATGTCATTGGTATACTTTTTACTTTTAAATTCAATATAAAAATTAGATTAGTAAAATTCCATTAAAATTTTATGTAGAATTCTCATTAGAATTAATTAAAATTAAGGACTATTTTAGAGATGAACAATGTTTTAAAAACATTGAGCCTTCCAATATGTGAAATTGGTATCACTTTTCATCAAATTTGGGATTCTTTTTTTTTTCTTTCTATTTTACTTTAGGTGTATACTATATCCAGCATTTCTCCCTCCCCATCCTCCCCATGTTATCCCTCCTCATCCTCCCCACCCCTCACTGTCCCTCCCCTACCCCCCCACTGCCCCCAGTGTGTGATGCTCCTCTCCCTGAGTCCATGTCTTCTCATTGTTCAACCACCACCTATGAGTGAGAACACGAGGTGTTTGGTTTTCTGTTCTTGTGCTAGTTTCCTGAGTTTGATGGTTTCCTGATTCATCCAAGTCCCTACAAAGGACACAAACTCATCGTTTTTTATGGCTGTGTAGTATTCCATGGTGTATATGTACCATATTTTCTTTGTCCAGTCTATCATTGATGGGCATTTGGGTTGGTTCCAGGTCTTTGCTATTGTACACAGGGCTACAATGAACATACGTGTGCATTTGTCTTTATAGTAGAACGATTTATAGTTCTTTGGGTATGTACCCAGTAATGAGATTGCTGGGTCAAATGGAATTTCTATTTCTAGATCCTTATATCTTCCAGTGAAGTTTTATATTTGCAAAAAGAAAATTACAGTTTTTAATTTTTGAGGGTACAAAGTAGGTGTATGCATTTATGGGGTACATGAGGTGTTTTGATACAGGCATAAAATGTATAATAATCACATCATAGAGAATGTGGTGTCCATCCCCTCAGGCATTTAAACTTTGTGTTACATACAATCTAATTACACATTTTTAGTTGTTTTTAAATGCACAGTTATTATTTACTATAGTAAACCTATTGTGCTATTGAATATTAGGACTTATTTATTACTTCTACCTTTTATTTTATTTTTTTTTAGAGGCAGTTTTGCTCTTGTCACCCAGGCTGGAATGCAATGGCACAGTCTTTGCTAACTGCAACCTCTGCCCCCCAAGTTCAAGTGATTCTCCTGCTTCAGCCTCCCAAGTAGCTGGGATTACAGGTGTATGTCACCATGCCCAGCTAATTTTTTTGCATGTGTTTTTAGTAAAGATGGGGTTTTGCCATGTTGGCCAGGCTGGTCTCAATCTCCTGACCTCTGGTAATCCACCCGTCTTGGCCTCCCAAAGTGCTGGTATTACTTACAGGTGTGAGCCACTGTGCCCGGCCTACTTCTTTTTTTTTTTTTGTACCCATTAACCAACCCCAACTGCCCACCAGCCCACCAGGACCCTTTCCAGTCTCTGGTAATATCCTTCTACTCCCTATCTCCATGAGTTCAATTTTGATTTTTAGATCCCACAAATAAGTAAGAACATGCAATGTTTTTTTTTGTGCCCGGCTTATTTCACTTAACATGTTCTCCAGTTTCATCCATCTTGTTGCAAATGACTGGATCTCATTTTTTTTTATGGGTGAAAAGTACACCATTGTGTATAAGTATCACATTTTAAAAAAATCGATTCACCTGTTGACAGACACTTTGGTTTGACTCCATATCTTAGACATTGTGAATAGTGGAGCTACAAAACTAAGAGTGCAGATGTTTCTTAAATAAACTGATTTCCTTTCTTTTGGGTATATACCAAGCAATGCCATTGCTAGATGGTATGCTTCCACTATTTTCAGTTGTTTAAGGAACCTCAAAACTGTTCCCCTTACTGGTTTATTAATTTATATTCCCAGCAAAAGTGTATTGAGGGTTTCCTTTTCTTTACATCTGTTTCAGCATTTGTTATTACCTGTCTTGGACAGAAGCCATTTTAACTGGGGTGAGATGATATCTCATTGTAGTTTTGATTTGCGTTTCATTTATGACCAATGATGTCAAGCACCTTTTCACATGCCTTCTTGCTATTTGTGTTTTCTTTTGAGAAATATATATTCAAATATTTTACCTATTTTTTGATTGGATTATTGAACTTTTTCCTGTAGAGTTGTTTGAGCTTCTTATATATTCTGGTTACTGATCTCTTCTCAGATGCGTAGTTTGCAAATATTTTCTCTTATCTCTGGGTTGTCTCTTTGTTTATTGTTCTTTGCTGTTCAGAAGCTTATGTTTTAAATTTTTGTGGGTACATAGGAGTTGTGTATGTCTATGGGGTACATAAGATGTTTTGATATAGCCATGCAATGTTAAATGATCAATTATGTTGGGCACCTTTTCATATGTCTGGTTGCTATTTGTATATCTTGTTTTGAGAAATACTTATTAAAATCTTTTGACCATTTATTTGATTGGATTTTTAGACATTTCTCTATACAGTTTTTGAGCTTTTATATATTCTAATTATTAATCCATTTTCAGAGGAGTAGTTTGCAGATATTTTCTCACATTTTATGGGTTGTCTCTAAACTTTGTTGATTATATCCTTTGTTGTACAGAAGCTTTTTAACTTGATGTGATCTCATTTTTTTCCCATGTTTTCTTTGGGTACCTGTGTTTGTGGGGTATTACTCAAAAAAAAATTTTCCCGAGTGATATCCTGGAGAATTTCCCCAAATTATTCTTGTAGCAACTTTATAGTTTGATGTATTAGATTTAAGTCTTTAGTCCATTTTGATTTTATTTTTGTATATGGTGATATATATGGGTCTAGTTTCATTCTTCTGCATATAGATGTTCAGTTTTCCCAACACCATTTACTGAAGAGACTGTCTTTTCCCCAGTGCATATTTTTGGCACCTTGGTTCAAAGTGATTTCACTGTAGGTGTCTATTTGTTTCTGGGTTCTCTATTCTGTTTTATTGGTCTATGTGTTTCCTTTTGATTGTTTGTTTTTTGCCAGTACCATGCTCTTTCAGTTACTATCGCTCTGTTGTATAATTGAAACCGGATCATGTATTTCCTTCAGTTTTATTATTTTTTCTCGGGACAGCTTTGCCTTTTTTGCGTCTTTTGTGGTTTCATATAAATTTTAGAATTATTTTTCTGTTTCTATGAAGAATGTCATTTGTATTTTGATAGGAATTGCATTAAATCTTTAGATTGTTTTTGGTAGTATGTACATTTTAAAACTATTGAAAATTCCAAATGATGAACATGGAATATTTTTCCATATTTTTGTATCTTCCTCAATTACTTGCATTATAGAATTTTTTCACTTCTTTGGTTAATTTCTAGTTTAGTTTTATGTGTGGCTATTGTAAATAGGATTACATTTTATTTAATTTTTCCAATTGTTCACTGTTGGCATAAAGAAATGGTTCTGATTTTTGTATGATTATTTTATATCCTGCAATTTAAATGAATTTGTTTATCAGTTCTAATGGTTTTCCCATGAAGTCTTTAGGTTGTCCCCTATATAAGATCATATCATCTGCCAGCAAGGATATTTTGAATTCTTTTTTTTTCAGTTTGGCTGCCCTATATTTCTTTCTCTTGTTCAATTGCTCTAGCTGGGACTTCATGTTCTATGTTAAATAACAGTGGTGACCTTGGGCATCCTTGTCATGTTCCAGATCTTAGAGGAAAGGCTTTCATTTACTTCCCATTCAGTATGATAATAGCTATAGGTCTGTCATATATGGCTTTTATAGGTTGAGGTATGTTCCTTCTATCTGCAGGTTTTTTATGGTTTTTATTATGAAGGGATGTTGAATTCTATCAAATATGTTTTAAGCATCAATTGAAATGGTTATATGGTTTTTACTCTTCATTCTGTTGATATGATGTATCACATTGATTGATTTGCATATGGTGAAGGAAACTTGCATCTCAGGAATAAATTCCCCTGGGTCATAATAAATGATCTCTCCATTTTATTGTTGCATTCAGTTTGTTAGTATATTGTTCATGATTTTTGCATCAGTATTCATAAGTAATATTGGCCCATAGTTTTCTTTTTTTGATGTGTTGTTGTCTAGTTTGGGTATTAGGGTAAGACTGGCCTCACAGGATGAGTTTGGAAGTATTTATGTCTCCTGTATTTTTTCAGAAGACTTTGAATTGGATTGATATTAGTTCTTCTTTAAATGATTGATAGAATACAGCAGTAAAGTCATCAGGTCCCAGGCTTTTCTTTACTGGGAGCCTTTTTATTATAGCTTTGATCTCATTACGTCTTATTGATCTGTTCAGGATTTGGATTTCTTCATTCTACAATCTTTTTTGGTTGTATGTATCTAAGAATTTGTCCATTTCTTTTAGATTTTCAAATTTATTAGTCTATAGTTTCCCTTAGTAGCTACTAATGAGTCTTTTAATTTCTACAATATTAGTTGTATCGTTTTTTATTTATGAATTTATTATTTGGATCTTCTATCCTTTATTTTTTGTCTCTATGGCTAAAGATTTGTCAGTTTTGTTTAACTTTTTGAAAGACCAACTTTTTGTTTCATTAATCTTTAGTATTATTTTTCATTTCAATTTTATTTATTTCTACTTTGACCTTTATTATTTATTTTCTTCTAGTAATTTTGGCTTTAGATTGCTCTTGCTTTTCTAGTTCTTTAGGATGCATCATTAGATTTATTTAAAGATTTTACTTTTTTAATGTAGGGATTAATAGCTATAAACTTCTCTCTGAGTACTGCTTTTGATCTATCCAGTGGGATTTGGTATGCTGTGTTCAAATTATCAATAGTTTCAATAATTTTTTCAATATTCCTCTTAATTTATTTATTGATCCACTGGTCATTCAGGAGCATGTGGTTTGATTTACATGTATTTATGTAGTTTCCAAAATTTCTTATTTTTGATTTCTAGTTGTATTTCATTTTGGTCAGAGGAGACGTTTGATATTATTTCGAATTTTTTGAATGTTTTAAGGCTTGTTGTGTGACCTAACATATGGTCTTTCCTTGAGATTGATCAATATGTTGAGAAACAGAAGTTTTTTAACTTTATGTAATCCCATTTGTCCATTTTAGCTTTTGTTGCATGTGCTTGTGGGGTATTGCTCAAGAAATTTTGTATGCATTGTTTGTATGCATTGCACTGATCAGTGTCCTGGAAAGTTTCCCACAAGTTTTCTTGGAATAATTTCATAGCTTGAGGCCTTAGATTTAATCTTAAATTCATTTTCATTTGACTTTTGTGTTGGTGAGACACAGGGTTCTAGTTTCATTCTATTACATATGGATATTCAGTTTTCCCAGCACTGCTTATTGAAGAGACTGTCTTTTCTCAGTGTATGTTCTTGGACCTTTTGCCTGAAATGAGTTCACTGTATATATGTGGACTTGTTTCTGGGTTCTCTATTCTGTTACACTGGTGTATGTGCCTGTTTTAATGCCAGCACCATGCTGTTTTAGTTACTATAGCACTGTAGTATAATTGGAAGTCAATTATGTGATTCCTCCAGTTTTGTTCTCTTTTCTTATGATAGCTTTGACTATTCTGGGTCTTTTGCAGTTTCATCTAAATCTTACAGTTGTTTTTCTGTTTCTGTGAGATGTGTCACTGGTATTTTGATAGAGATTACATTGAATATGTAAATTGTTTTGGGCTGTATGGACATTTTGACAATATTAATTCTTCTAATCCATAAACGTGGAATATTTTTCCATTTTTAGTATCCTCTTCAATTTCTTTCATCAGTGTTTTATAGTTTTCATTGCACAGATCTTTCACTTCATTGTTTAATTCCTAGGTATTAAATTTTATGTGTGGCTATTGTAAATGAGATTCATTACTTTTTAAAATTTCCTTTTTATACTTACTGGTGGCATATAGAAATGCTACTACTTTTTGTATGTTGATTTTGTATCCTGCAACTTTACTGAATTACTTTATTAGTTGTGTTTTTTTGTGGAGTCTTTTTGTTTTTCCAAATAGAATATCATGTAATCTGCAAACAAGGATAATTTGACTTTTCTCATTCTAGTTTGGATGGCTTTTACTCTATGCTTTAACAACCTTCACCAAATTTTTAAATTTTTGTTATATATATTTATATCTTAGTGCACTGTTTATGTCTAAAAGGTTGTTGTATTTATTATTCTTGATTGATTCATTTATTCTTTCTATTTAACATAAGACTAGTTTGCTCAGCACTGTTACAGTGTTATAATACTCTGTGTTTCTGTTTGTGCTATTACCAGCGAGTTTCGTATTTTCAGGTAATTCCTTATTGCCCTTTAACATTCTTTTCTTTCTGGTTGAAGTACTCCCTTTAGCATTTCTTCTATGACAGGGCTGATGTTGGTGAAATCCATCAGCTTTTGTTTGTCTAGGAAAGTCTTTGTTTCTCCTTAATGGTGGAACAATATTTTCATCAGATATACTAGTCTGTCATAAAAGTGGTGTTTTTCTCCACTTCTACAGCATTTTAAGTATTTCACTCTCTCTTGGCTTGTAAGATTTCCACTGAAAAGCCTGCTGCCAGATGTATTGAAGCTCTATTAAATGTTATTTATTTCTTTTCTCTTGATGCTTTTAGGATTCTTTTTTTCATTATAGATCTTTGGTAGTTTGTTTACTAAATGACCTGAGGTAGTCTTTTTTTGGGTAAAATCTGCTTAGTGCTTAGTGTTCTTTAGCCTTCATGTACTTGAATATTGATATATTTCTCCCAGTTTTAGAAGTTTTCTGTTATTATCCCTTTGAGTATACTATCTATTTCTGTATCTTTCTTCACCTCCTATTCAAGGCAAATCATTCTTAGGTTTGCCCTTTTGAGGCTATTTTGTAGATCCTGTAGGCATGCTTCGTTGTTTTTTATTTTTCATTCTTTTGTTTCCTTTGGCTATATATTTTCAAATAGTGTGGCTTTAAGCTTACTAATTCTGTCTTCTGCTTGATCAAGTCTGCTATTGAAACACTATTCTGCATTCTTCAATATGGTCATTGAATTTTTCAGCTTCAGAATTTCTTTTTTTTTTTAAATTATTCCACTTACTTTATTAAAGGTATCTGATGAAATTTTGAATTGCTTCTCTGTGTTATCTTGAATTTCTTCTCGTTTCTTTAAAACAGCTATTTTTAATTCTCTGTCTGAAAGGTCACATGTCTCCAATTCTCCAGGATTGGTCACTGATGCCTTATTTAGTTCACTTGGTGAGGTCATGTTTTCCTTGATGGTGCTGATGCTAGTAAATATTCTTCAGTGTCTGGGCATTGAAGAGTTAGGTATTTATGATGCTTTCCACTGGCTGAGCTTGTTTGTATGCATCTTTCTTGGGAAGGGTTTCCATACATGTGAAAGAACTTGGGTTTTGTGCTGTAAGCTGTATTTGCTCTAGGAAGCAGCCTAAGTCCAGTAATGCTGCTGTTCCTGCAGATTTATAGGGGTGTGGTCTCGATGGTCTTGGAAGATATCCTGGAGAATTATCTAGATTACAAGACAAAGACTCTGGTTCTTTTTCCTTACTGGATCAAACAAACAAACAAACAAATACTGAGTCTCTGTCTCTGTCCTGAACCACCTGAAGCTTCGGGTGAAGTGACACAAACACCCCTGTAGCTTCCACCACTTTGACTGTACTAGGTCAGATGCGAAGCCAGCACATCATGTTCTGTGTGCTTTTCTTTGGGAAACAAGGTTCCCTTGGCCATGTGTGAGTCCGCAGGTGCCATCCAGGAGTCAGGGACTAAAGTCAAATGCCCTGGAAGTCTACCTGGTGTTCTATTGTTCTTCGACTGAGCTGCTACTCAATCTACAAGATGCAGTCCTTCCCACTATTTCCTCTCCTTTCCACAGGCAGGGAGGTATTCAGCAACTGCCACCACAGACCACAAGGAGTATTGCCAGATGACTGCCAGTGCTTCCTTGAGACCCAGGGGCTCTTACATCAGCTTGTGGTGAATGCTGCTTGGTGTGGGAGTCGCACTTCGGACAGTGGGCTCTTCTCTGGCCCTAAAAAGGTTCACAAATGCCATTCAAGAGTTAAGTCCTGGAACTGGGGACACCAAGAGCCCACTGGGTTCTACAACTCCCTGTGTCCATGCTGTTACCTGAGGTTCAAGACAAGATCCCCTTTACTTTTTTATTTCCTTTATTTAAACAAAATGAGTTTCACTCTGTTGCCGTAACAGCTGGCAATGTGCTGAGTCTCACCTGATGCTTAGAAGTCTCAGAGGCTCACCCAGGGCCCTCTATTCACTACCCTGGTATCACTGCTGATGATTCAACGCCCAAGGGCCCTTAGCAGGTGATAAATGCTTCCAGGACTTGGTCCTTTCCTTGAAGGCAGTGGATTCCCTTCCCGTTCTAGTTGTATCTGTAAATGTCATTCACGAGCTAGGGTTTGGAACAGAGACCTCATTGCTGTGACCAGTGTTCTGTCCTGCTGTGGGTGAGCTGGTGTCCAAGATACAGGACAAATTCATCCCCAATCTTCCCTCTCCTCTCTTTAAGAGGAGCAAAGGCATCTCTTTTGGAGCCATGAACAATACAGTCTGGTGTTAGGGGAAGGGTGATGCCAGCACTCACTTAGCCTCCCCAACTGGTGTCTCAGTGTATCAGATATCTCCCAATTCCACTGTCTCAAGGCCCAGTGCAGCACTCAGACTCAGAAAAGAGTCACAGTCCTTGTTGCTTAGGCTGCCTTTCCAGTCTATACAGAGACCCAGAGCAGTTCAGCCCTTAGTGACAAGGTTTGTGGGAACTCATGTTTAGCCTGCTCGGAAAGGTGTTTCTACTCTGGCTAGGGCTGGTAATGCTCCTTCTGTGGATGGCTTCAGCTGAGTTTGGTTTGTTTTTTCTTTGTGCTCCAACAGGACAGCACTGAGTTCAATGCCCCACAATTGCTGTGTTCTTCATCCTCCATTGCCTAGGATGCTCTGTGTACCACACTGCCACTTTTAGGGAAATGGGGAAGAGGTAACATCGATAATTCAAGACTTTTTTTTTTTTTTTTAACTTCACCATTCAGTGATACAAAGATAAAACCAGGTAATATGAGAGCTCATTTAACTTTTAGTTCTTATTATTTTTTTGTGAGTAGATAGATAGTTGTTAAATTGCTGTTGCAGGGGAGGTGAACATCAGAGCCTTCTATCCCAACATCTTGCTCAGCCTTTCCTCCCATTCTAGTTACTTTTTTGGCAATATTGTTTTATAGGTAGTGTATTAATCTGTTTCCATGCGTCTATAAAGAACTGCCTGAGACTGGGTAATTGATTAAAAAAAGTTTAATTGACTCACATTTCTGCATGACTGTTAAGGCCTCAGGAAACTTAAAATCATATCTGTCTCATGATTCTTTGTATTTCTGTGGTATCAATTGAAATGCCTCCTCTTTCATTTCTGACTACATATTTGAGTGTTCTCTCTTTTAATCTATGTAAACATTTGACAATTTTGTTTATCTTTTCAAGGAACTGCTTCATTATTTCACTGATTTTTCTATTGTTTTTTGAGACTCTATTTTGTTTATTTCTGCTCTAATATGTATTTTTTTATTTCCTTCTGCTGACATTGGGCTTAGTTTACTCTTTTTTCCCTAATTTGTTGAGCCATACAGTTAAGTTGTTTGGTAATACGTATTTTGCAAATTCTTGACAGAATTTAGCAATGAAAATATTTGTGGCTAGAATATATTCATGAAAAACGATTTTTGTGTATTCAATTTTATTACGTAAGACTATTCAGATTTTTGTTTGCACATACACTTGGAGTTTGTATTTATCACAGGTAACATTATAGTTTTAACAAATCACTTACTTAAGGCAAAGGTATTTAAAGGTTTGGCTATATTGTAAGATATAACTTTCAATTTCTGATGTAACGAAAGACATGTTCTTACAAATTTTTCATCTGTAGATGTTAAGCTAAATTTCCTTAATACCTGTGACTTGTATTTGAGTTAGACTACCCCACTTATCCTATAGAGCATCTATACTGTCAGCTTACATACTTCTCTTTGGCTTTTAGTTCTTATTTTATTTATAGCACCATGTGTTTTCCCTTTTCTTCTCCATTGTGAGATAAGCTCTGATTTTTTTTTTTACATTTTGTCCAGTGTGATATTTTAATAGAAGGATACTCAAGTAGTTTAAATTAAATAACCATGATATTGAAACTGAAAGTCCTAGATCAAAGAATAACAAAAGCCTTTTCAGAATCTGTGTGAGGATTGTATGAGTTTACCCTTTTTATCTGATTATGTAGTATCTTATAGCTAAAATGTGTTAATGTTGAGACAACTTTGAACTAATCATACAAACCCTATATGGTTACAATTTATCACTTTTTTAACACAATAATTGACTCTCTTTTCAAATATATTGTTAATAATTTATTTCTATACTTGCACAAGATAGAGCTATATTTTTATTTTCATATTCAGTTTTTCCAATACTCTACAGTGTTAGAGTGAAGTCAGAATTATTACCTGACTTTTTAAAATAAGAGCTTTATTGAGATACAATTCATATATCATTCACTTATTTAAAGTTATAACAATTGTTTTTAGTATATTCACAGAATTATTAAGCCATTATCACAGATAATTTTAGAACAATTGTATTACTCCAAAGAGAAGTCATACACCCATTTGCAATCATTCCTAAGATGTCTGACCCTGCCTTGCCTCCCTCAGACCCTAACAAGAGCCAAACTACTTTCTTTGTCTATAAATGTGCGTATTCTAGACATGTCATATGAATAGAATCATAAATTTGTTATCTTCTGTTTTTTTCCCTCATTCACTTAGTATAATGTTTTCCAGATGCATCTGTGGTGACCCATCTTCAGTCTTTTATTCCATCGTAGTGCCAAAATATTCCATGGTACAGATATACCATACTTTATTATCTGTTCATTACTTGATGAGCACTTCTGGTGATTTTACTCTTTAGCTATTATAAAAAATTCTACTAAAATCATCCATATATACATATTTGTGTGAAAATATGTTTTGTTTCTCTTGGGTTCTAAATCCGCCAAAGTGTTGCCAACACTTGTTTTTTTATTTCTGACGCTATTCTTATAGCCATAGTAATGAGTATGAAGTGGTGTCTCACTGGGGTTTTGATTTGCAGTTCCTGTATGGCTAATTATGCCTATTGGCCATTGGTGTAGGATGACTATTGAAATCATTTGACTGTATTTTAATGAGGCAATTTGTCTTCTTATTATTGAGTCTTAGAAGTATTAATTATACATATACATATATTTACATACATACACACACTCAAATAGATATCCCTTGACAGATTTATAAATTGTAAATATTTTCTCCCATTTCTGGGTTTTATTCTCTTAATGGCATCCTTTGAGGAATGAAAGTTTTCATTTTTGATATAAATTTATTTTTTTCTATTACTTGCACTTTTCATATCATGTCTAATAAACCATTGTCTAAATCAAGGTCACAAATGTGTAAACCATTTTTTCTCGAAAATTTTTTTCTTATTTGTTTTCCTTCATGTGTTTTAGCTCTTGTATTTAGATTTTTGATGGGTTTTAATTCAATTTTTGTGAAATCTATGAGATAAATGTTTAACATAATCAACTTATTTAGATATTCCAATCTATTTATTTAAAATTTCCATTATTTCTCCAGAGAATTGTCTTGGCACCATTGCCAAAAACTAACTGACCATAAATGTGAGGGTTTATTTCTGGACTTTTAATGATGTTGAATTGATTTATATGTCTTCTCTCCTTCCACTACCACACTGTCTTAATTACTGTAGCTTTGTAATAGGTTTTTTAATTAGGAACTCTTGAATCCTCCACATTGTTCTTTTTCAACACTGTTTTAGATACTGTTGGTCTCTTGCATTTCTATATAAACTTTAAAAAATATTATTCGTAATTTTTTTCTTCTTTTGATGATCTTATACATAAAATTGCTTTTTAAATTTTAATAATATTCATTTGAAGTATATACAAATAGAATTGATTTTTGCATATTGACCTTGTATCCCTACAACTGTGGTGAACTCATTTTCTATATCTCATATCTTTTGTTTTAATAGACTCTTTCTTTAGAGCAATATTAGGGATACAGAAAAAGTTCACAGAAAGTACAGTTTCCATATACCCCTTCTCTCCTGAATGCACAGAGTTCCTCCTGTTATTAACATTTTGTATTAGTGTGGTATATTTCTTGAACCACACTATTAATGTACCAGTTTTTATACATAATTGTTAATGAAAGTCACTAGTTTATATTAGAATTTAAAGTTAGTGTTTGTATCTCATAGCATTTTTCTGTGTGAATTTCTGAAGGGATTTATGTACAAGATTATGTCATCTGCAAATAGAGTTTTAATTATTTATTTCCAGTCTACATGTGCATTAGTCTGTTTTCATACTGCTATAAACAACTGCTTGAGACTGGGTAATTTGTAAAGGAAAGAGGTTTAATTGACTCACATTTCAGCATGGCTGGGGAGTCCTCAGGAAACTTACAATCATGGAGGAAGGCAAAGGAGAAGGCAGGCACCTTCCTCAAAGGCAGCAGGAAGGAAAAATATGGAGTGAAGAGGAAAGAGCCCCTTATAAAACTATCAGATCTTGTGAGAACTCACTCACTTTCATGATAGCAGCACTGGAGAAACTGCCCCCATGATTTAATTACTTCCACTTGGTCTCTCCCTTGACAAGTGAGGATTATGGGGATTACAATTCAAGATGAGGTTTGGGTGGGGACACAAAGCATAACCATATCAGGTGATACTTTGTAATTCTATCAAATAATTTATAATCTTTGGTTCCCTTTTTTAGTGAAGTGAGCAGCCATTCATGATCTTGCCTAAATTCATTATTTCATTAAGGATTTTATATGGTTGATATTCTATTATTTTTATTCTTTATACATTTATAAACTGGCATGGTATGTAGAAAAACAAACTTTCACTCATCATATACTTGGTGACCCTCATCAAGCAAGCTGATAGGTTTGGCTGGTAAAGAAACAATGATCCCTTTATAGATTTAGACACTCTATTAGATACACAGCAAAGCAAGGTCAGCAATGTCCACTTCTCACAGCCCATATACCAGAAACAAAAGGGGCCAGGTGATAACAAAAGTGATGCAAGATTTTGCTGCTGAGGAGTCAATTTCATGCTGCAGTGAATGAGCTTTATAACCTAAAACTCTACCCTAACTGGAAGGGTACTGTAGTGGAACATGGAATGTGATATGAAACCAGCTGCACCATGACAGTTTCTAAATGGGGGAGGGGTCAGAAATGACCTATGGAAGCTCCTTAGAAGCTTATCTGTCTTCCAATGTTCCAAGAGTATCACAGGATATGCCATCAATACTTAGACCTAAAGCAGTTTAGACTTGCCTACATGATGTATGTAGATGCATGCACTGTCTTCAGGGTACTAGAATAGAGCAATTCTCTCAAGACACCAAACTGTAATTAGTACAGGAAAATTAGGGAACATTCATAAATATTTCCTTTTTATTTTTCAGTTTTTATAATGATGTGTTATTTCCCTAGTATCTTCTCAATGTCACAAATGATGAAATTCTGTATAATTGATTTAGACATATTTGTTGTGTTTGAATCCACTATAGATATTATCCTTGCTGATATTCAAATTCTCTAATCTTTGGCCAGTGGAATCCCATTGAAGTTGGGTCTCAAGTCCTTTGGTGTTATTCTACTAGTCTTTGCTAGCTTTTTTGATTTCTGATATAAGATGTACTAGGTTCATGTAGTATATTTTCTGCCCCTAACTTCAAATTTTTTCAAGGATCTCTGACTTATCAAGATTTATTCAAGGATCTCTGCTTTCTTTCATTTGAACTATTGTTCAGAGACTACTATTTGGATGCTAGGTACGGTCATTTCTACTGTAAATCATCATTTTTTTTCTGGACCTTTTCAGTAGAAATTTCCAGTAAATATGGATTTTTTTAAGATACAATATTTCAAGATTTCAGAATGATATTTCCAAATCAAATAAAACAACTTTTTAACTTAAATCTCATCAATATTACCTTTATATTCTTTCTTCCAAGCCTAAAACACTGGCTTTCAAAAATGTCAATGAATAACTTGTTTTCTTCATCCTCTAATATACACAAAACCAGAACTAACACCAAAAATATACTTTTATTGCAGTGGTAGGTACACTAAGGCACTCAGAATACAGAAGTTGCTGACATTGGCCTCTGAGTGGAAAGACTGTCCATGGGGTTGGGATGACAGGACAGGCCTGAAGGTGGCTAAATATTCTGCTGTCACCCTGAGACTGTGTTACTGAAATTTGTTCCCTTCACACCAGAAAACTTGGGGACTTTCCTGCAAGATGTTTGGACTGCACTGCACCCCTGAGACCTGGTCTCTTGACTGTAGTACAAGCTCCAGCCTGTTTGAATTTCTGATATATTGACTCTATGTCCCCCACAGATAAAGTGAGGTGAACAATGTGATTGTGGCAGTAAGAACCAGTCTTCAAGTTGGAAGCAAGAGCCAGCATTTACATTGGTTCAAAAATTTTATATAATTTTAAATAATTTAAAATTTTTTTAGTAATTTTTATTATTTGATTACATCATGTTGTCAATAGATAACATTAAGAACTTTTGGAATTCCATTGTTTTTCTGGGCAGAAGCAAAAGCAAAACCTCAAAGGAAGGATGTGTAGTATACTAGAATACACAGGATTTATCTGCCTAAGAGATGTTAGCATCTTAAACTGAAGGCATGTGAAGAAACAATCCATTACTGAGGAAAAGTCAGAAGTCACAACACAAAGGGAAATTAAACTCATAAAAACCTCAATATATTTATCAGATAGAAATGCTGAAATAAGGATGTTTAAATTTACATGATGTAAGCTATCAGTACATATAAATTAATATTATGAGAGAGAAAAATATAGGGGGATATATGAGGGGAAAGACTCTGGCAGATTATGAAAAGATACAAATAGTTCTTTAGAAAATAATATTTAAGATAAAATTCTAGATCTAGGAAATTATAAAAACAATACCTTTTCTGTTCTATTTATTTTTATTTTTTAATTAAAAAATATTTAAGTTATGGGGTACATGTGCAGATTATGCAGGTTTGTGACATATTTAAACATGTACCATGGTGGTTTGCTGCACCTATCAAGCCATCACCTAGATATTGATACCACCATGCATTAGCTACTTTTCCTAATGCTCTCCTTCCCCTGGCCTCACCCTGCAACAGGCCCCAGTGTATGTTTTTACCCTCTCTGTGTCCATGCAATCTCATTGTTCAGCTTCCACTTATAAGTGAGAACATGTGGTGTTTGGTTTTCTGTTCCTGCATTAGTTTGCTCAGGATAATGACTTCCAGCTCCATCCATGTCCCTGCAAAGAACATGATCTCATTTCTTTTTATGGCTGCATTGCATAGTGTTCCATGGTGTATATGTATCACATTTGCTTTATCCAGTCTATGATTGATGGGCATTTGTGTTGATTCCATGTCTCTGCTATTATGAGTAGTGCTGCAATGAACATTTTTCTTAAAACAGGAGATTAACAGAAGATGAAGTAATACATTTAAAAAACTAAAAATATTCTGAAGAAAGCATTTAGAATAAAGTACAGAAGGTTAAAGAGATTGTAGTTTTGGAGCAGGATTTTAAAATTAAAAATTAAAGAATAATGTCTTAAATGTGTTCATTAGTGCTTCAAATATTACTAATATTTGAGAATATCATACTTGAGAAATTTCCATAATTAAAACATATGAACTCTTTGATTCTGAATGTACAAGAATTTTCATGCAGGATTAAATAAAAATTAATTCGGGGAGAGATCCAAGATGGCCGATTAACAACAGCTCAGGATTGTAGCTTCCAGTGAAAGCGCAGAGAGCGAGTGGACGCCGCACTTTCAGACGAATTTTTGTTGCCCACAGACTAGGAGATTCCCGGCGGAGGAGCCACAC
>CAUYLG010077276.1:0-19050 GCA_963573385.1 Cacajao melanocephalus | reverse complement strand
TGCCACCGCGCCCAGCTAATTTTTGTGTTTTTAATAGAGACGGGGTTTCACCATGTTGGCCAGGATGGTCTCAATCTCTTGACCTCGTGATCCGCCCACCTCGGCCTCCCAAAGTGCTGGGATTACAGGCGTGAGCCACCGCTCCTGGCCTTGGTGCAGTTTTTTTTACCTGTCAGTGCTAAGACTAGGTTCTGCTGTCAGCGTGCTCATCATTCATAGTGATGATGTAGGAGAAAAGAGAGACAGAGGAACCACTGTAGTTTGCACAGGCGTGGCTGCATCTCATTTTATCAGTCTCCTGAGGTTTCATTAAAGAGACCTTAACGGGCAAGGAGAGTTTAGATCCAAGCTTAGCTAGAGAAAGTATTTTACATAAGATTCTTCTCTGAAGGAGGATTCGAGCTCTATGAATAAGGACAGTCAATTCTGCAGTGAACAGTCGATTCACAAATCATTTCTGTTCTTCTCAGAGTGGGCCACTTGCTGGTTTAGGGCAGAGCTTCTCCCTCAGTGGGTACAGTTGACACTCGAGCAGGGTGGGAGGAGTTAAAGGCGGGACACCTGCCACGTGCTGTCACTTAGAGCTAGTCCTTGGGCTTCAGCATCTCTAGGCTGCTAAATCCCTGCCAGCCTTCCTATAGAGCTGCCACACAGATTGAATGAGGCTCACACATACTTTTCAAGTGTAAATGAACACATTCTCACTTCAGTGGTTAAAATCAAAGCCAAAGAACTAACTTGGGCAAATCATTTTGCTTCAAATTCTTCTGGTTTGCAGTATAAGTAAGGGCCGGTGGAAACACAATTCACAAAGCTACTCATTGTTCTTTCTGGATCACAGACACCCCCTGGTGCTGAGTTCATACCTTTTGACTTATGTCCCTGGTAAGAACCAAGCCCCAGACAGGGATAGTGTGAACCATGGAACTGCTGGCAAGCTGTGTAATGAATCCTGTATGTTTTGACTTCAATTACATGAGTTACATTAGGTGTTTGTTGGCCTTGGTATCTTGATCAGGACTATTCCCTTGTGAAAGTGCTACTTGGGTTTGGCTTGCTGATGTTGGCAATGTAAATATGACTTAATTGATTAATAGGCATTAATGACTAGCAATTACGGCACAACCTGTTAGCTGGAAATAACTCACAAAACAAGCACCACATTGTTATTTAGCCTGTATGTGGAGCGACAGCCTCCCTACTGCTGATTGCTCACCTGGCCTATGGGCACAGTCCCATTGGAAACTCAGTTGCCTTTTGCAATGTGGGTTGTAAATAAAATAAAATACACATATTAATATATTACTTAGGATCCATTAATTGCCCTTTCCTCCACTGAGAAAACTGAGCTTTGTCAATATGAAATTAGCCCTTAATCTCTGATCTGAAGGTCATCTACCGAGGAGAAAGCTCTCTCCTGAGGTTGGTATAGGTAGTCTACTTCAGAAGGCTTCACTGTCTAAAATTCTGGGCTTCTATTGCATTCATCCTTTGATTATCAAAAACTTTTCTCTGCAGCTAACACTCAGGAACAATGCAATAAGTAACTTCCAATTAAAGTTTTCCATATGTGGCAAAAATTGTAATGAATGAATAAGTAAAGACCGCATAATGAAAGCCTATTAGCCAAGTGAATATACTCTTTTAAGTCAAATTTCTATACCACTTTTGTATTATCTCCCATCAGAAGAGAACGTGCAATTACCAATTTTATCTTATCTCAGCTTATTATTAAAGAGTAGTAAAGGAAACTTCATTCCAGGAGCCATAATGTGATTTTTGATTAATAGAGGGTTTTTATGTGACAAGAATATTTCTCCTAGGTAAAGTATGCGCATGGATTCCCGCCTGAGCTGGCTTGGAAGCTACATCTCCGGTAGAACGACTGTTCAACAATAGAACATATGTTTCTACATGGGAGGTCAGATTCTTAACGTACTCCAAAGCACCAGAAGGGTAGGAAGAAGTTGACTCGGACCTTGCAGACACAAATTTTTATTTAGTTGGCTCCAATTATATCAAATGTCACATTGATTTGCGTGTAATAGGTGAGATGAGCAGCCCAAAGCTTTAGGTCTTCCAGCCTCTGCTGGAAGGAAGCCTTAGACTTTAGGGTCCTCTGCCTGTCTGCCCCAGTCTCTGGTGGGAGTCTCAGCATGTTCTGGACACACAACGAGTACCTGTGATTCAGGAGACCCAAACATTAGCACTCTCTCCCATCCCAACTGCACATGGGAATGGTTTGAATTTGCATTCCAATCCCTCAAGCCAACTTTTCCTGGATAGCTGTTCTGAGGAAGGTTACCTGTGATCTTGCTCCTTGGCTGTAGGTGACCTCTGTTAATGCCTGTAACCTGGGGAAGCGTTAGGTAGGGGACAAGGAGGGAGCTGCTTAGGTTGACCTGTAGTCAGTGCTATCTTCTCAGGGTCTTCTGAGAAGACAGCATTTTGATGAGCTGCTGGGGTGGAACTTAATTCCATAAAGAGAATCCATTTTCTACCATTTAGATCATTCAAATGCCTACGATAGCACATACCCCTTGATCAGAAGTTTTCCTTCTAGAAGTTTATCATACAGGAAGTAATTGGGCAACATGAAAGGTATCTGTATAAGGCTGTTCCCTAAAGCACCCTTGACAACAGCAAAAAATTGGAATGAAGTAATAATAGCGGGGAGAGGAGGCTGCTGGTTAGATATACCACGGTATATCTCAACTAGGCATTCTGTCCAGCCCAGCAAAGACAATGCCATGGAAAATTATCTCATGTTATAGAAAAAATGGTTATGATAGGGTGTGTGGAAAATCAGGTTACAAAACAAAATATGCTGTATGATTCTATTTTAGAAAAAAAAAAGACTTAGGGATATATACGAAAATAATAAACGTCAATGATTACAGCATAGCCAGATTTGGGGTTGTTTTAGGTTCTCTGTTTCTTTTTTGCTTATTTTTATACTGTGCTTTTTTAAAATAGTCAATATGGACTACATACATAATTTTAAAAAAGCAATACAATGTTATTGTGTGAAGTCCTTTTAGATTGAACCTTTAGAAAATCAAAGCCCCCAGAGCCAGAGCTGGCTTGTGCAGTGGGATTCTGGAGGTGCCAGGCCCTTCCTGAATCACTGCTCTCTGCTTCCTGATGCTCTGCTCAGCACGCTTTTCCCGGCTGACAGGCAGGTGCCTTGTGGGGGAGAGAAACACCTCTCACTGCTGTTTCTGCTGTTTTTAGTCACTAGCCCTGGTGGGACACAGGGCCTACGGGTCGTCTGGCTGCCCGAGTCACCCCTGTGGTCAGGGTAATTCATGTCTGGAACAGGATATGATGGGAAGCGCTGGCAGACAATGTGAGAAGAGGGGTCTGTGGGGAGGCAGAGGAGGGCAAAGAGAGCCCCGGAGCCTGAGGGGCGGGCCTCGGGACGGCTGGTCTTCTTCCTAGCTTTGCCACGCAATTTAGTGTCTTCCAGAAACAGAAGATGCCATGGCCACAAAGGGGAAACGGCCTGGCTTCTGCCCTGGACGGCACCGTCCACCGCCCACTGCAGACCAGGGGTTGGAGGAGGAGGGATAAATGCAGCTGGCTCCGAGGGGGCAGGGTAATTGGCTTCTTCCTCAGGAGCTTTCCTTTTTAAGGCATCAGGCTATAACTGGAAGGCCACAAATGCTGGCCGGAGAAGACAAAGCCACCAAAGAGAGAGTGGTTTTGGTCCCTGGTGTTGGCCTTTGTCATTAGCCCTCCAGGCTGTGGTTTGGCCAGATCTGGCTTCCTTAAACCCTGCTGGGCACAGCACAGGACACTGCCCAGCGCAGAACTACCTGTAGCCCCTCTTAGCCTGACCCCTGCAGCCTGAGATAACTTCTGGCAACTGACCCCGGCTGGCCTCCCCAGTCTTGCCGTTCTCCCTGTCTCTCCCTGTCCCCACTCCCCATTACTTGGAATTTAGCCTCATCCTCTGATATATTTTCTGCTAATGCTGAGACTTTAGGCACATGCTGTTCTCTTTTGCTGGAGGCTCCTCCTCCTCCTCCACATGCTGAGCCCTTATTTACCCTTTAAGAACCAGCCAGAATTTCCTATCAGAAAGGCATCCCTGGTTCACTTCGTCCTGTGGAAATCATTCCTCTGTGTTTCTTTCTTTTTTTGTTTTGAAACAGACTCACTCTGTCGCCCAGGTTGGAGTACAGCGGTATGATCTCGGCTCACTGTAACCTCCGCCTCCCAGGTTCAAGCGATTCTCCTGTCTCATCTTCCTGAGTAGCTGGGACTACAGGCGCCTGCCACCACGCCTGGCTAATTTTTGTATTTTTCAGTAGAGACAAGGTTTCACCATGTTGGCTAGGCTGGTCTTGAACTCCTAACCTCAGGTGATCCACCCTCCTCAGCCTCCCTAAGTGCTGGGGTTACAGGCGTGAGCCACCGTGCCCAGCCTCCTCTGTGTTTCTTAAAGGACCAGATAATTAGCCACAAGAAGGAGAAATTGAAGAGGTCAGTGTTTTGAGATATTTTTCCTTTGAGATTTCAGGCTGTGTATGAATCCCAAATAAAAATCTCAGCCCTACTAATTGTTCTTTTACCTTTTTTGGGTAATAAAGTTTTTATTTTATTTTTAAATGGGTACTGTATTCACACAGTCCCCCAACATAATGTAAACATAAACTAATCAAAGGTAGTATTCAATGGAAAGTCCACCTTCCACCATATGCTCCAGAGCTGTCCTTCCCGTTCTCTTTCCCACAGACAACCAAGGTCACCAGTTTCTTGTGAATCCTTCTAGGCACATGAAAGCCAGCACCACCCCACATACAGATTTCTCCAGCTTTTAGACAAGTTGGGCCATGCTGTTTGCCTTTATACTGCACTTCGCTTCTTATACTCAACAAAATATTTTGCAGATTGCTCCATATCAGTCCATGAATTTTTTTCTAACTTTATTTTTCTTGTCACTTCTATGCTTCCTTTGAATTGGGGCATCATAGTTCCTTTAACCCATCCTCTATGGGTGGGTAATTAGGTAGTTTCCAGTCTTTTGCTCCCGCAAACTGTACTGCAATAAATAACAATCTATGCAGTTATTTCCCAGAACTATGTGCGTGTGAGTGGGTTTTAGGATAGATTCCTAGAAGTGGAATTTCTGGGTCAAAAGCACATGAGTTTTAAATTTAGACAGCTATTGCCAGACTGCCTTTCATGAGATCTGTGATCATTTATAGTCCCCGCAGCACTATTGGGCATGGTCACTTCGTATCCATTTTTGACCACTGTGTGTAAGCCACACAGAGTGTGTCTGAAGGCCAGAGTTTTCCCAAAGGGTGCCAGTTAGTAAATTCTATTCCAGTTTCTGCTGAAACTTGTGGCAAACAAATGGTTTTGTTCTCAGCATCCCTACCTTCAGGAAACTGCCTCAGACTCCTTGTTGGTGTACCTCCCTTCCCACCAGAGGTGGGCAGTCCTGACCATATAGATGATTGATTTAGGGCTGGGCATGTGAGCTAGCTGGATCAGTCAGACACCTTCCTAGGATTTTTACTGGGACCCTTTCGAGATTAATCACCCCTGCTCTACCATCACAAGCCCAAGTCATAGGGAAAATGTGGGTTTGGGGCTTCCAGGGACGGATTGGCCCTTATAGGCAGAAAAGTTCTCTGAAAGGGCTGCAAGCCAAGTGCAACAGGCCAAGTCTTCGTCCCATCCTCAGAGCCCCTGGATTCTGCATAGCCTGAAGCTAATTTACTCTGGGCTTCCAGATGATGTGATTTAATGAATTTCCTTTGGGGATTAATTTGGGTCGTATGCAACTGAAAAAATCCTGATAAAAATTCTTATAAGACGGGATTTTGTTTCTATTTCATAGATGAGGGAACTGATGCTCAATGAAGCTAAGAAATTTTCCAAAGCTCACAAAATCAGGAGCAGAACTGGATTAGATGCAGGTTGTATAGCTCTAACACCTGTGTTTTCCTCGTGTTTCTGCACCGCCTCCAATAGTACCAACTTATTTGGTTGAATGCATCCTTTTTGCTCTCTTTACGTTCTGACTTCTGCTCATGCCCACGTATGCAAGCCATACTTCCATTGCTTCAACAAGGTGCGGGTTCGAGAAGACTGCCCTGTTGGAGGGGGTTGCGGGAGAAGTCTGTGCTGTTTATGGGAGGCCAGCTGGCAAGATGTGGCAGGAGAGGATGTCCCACAGCCATCACTTGAGGGGTGACAGATGGAGATGCAACCTGAGAAGGTGGTGGGCACAGAGCTATTGATGAGCCTGTCCCCTTACTGCCAATTCCGGCTCAGGCCCTCCTCTTGTTACCTTAGGAAAGTCACCCGCAAACACACTGCACAGCAACAGACTTTCTGTCTGCAGGCTCCGTTCCAGTCACAAAAGAAATGGAGCTGGACAGACGTGTTCTGATCCCATCATGTGTTTTAAAATATAGTGTGGGCCGGGCGTGGTGGCTCACGCCTGTAGTTCCAACACTTTAGGAGGCCGAGGCAGGTAGATCACAAGGTCAGGAGATCGAGACCAGCCTGACCAACGTGGTGAAATGCCGTCTCTATTTAAAATACAAAAATTAGCTGGGCGTGGTGGTGCCGTATGTCTGTAATTCCAGCTGCTTGGGAGGCTGAGGTGGGAGAATTGCTGGAACCCAGGAGGCAGAGGTTGCAGTGAGCCGAGATCATGCCATTGCACTCCAGCCTGGGTGACAGAGTGAGACTCCATCTCAAAAAGAAGGAAAGAAGGAGAGAAAGAAAGAAAGACAGACAGAAAGAAAGAAGGAAAGAAGGAAAGAAGGAAGAAAGGAAGGAAGGAAGGAAGGAAGGAAGAAAGGAAGGAAGGAACAAGAAAGAAAGAAAGAAAGAGAAAATATAATGTGTTAATAGAAGATTTTAGGTACAATAAAGTCAACAGATTAGAAAAGCTTGTTACAGTTTCCAAGAGGAGAGGGCAAGAGATATTACACAGGGCCACATGGGGTCTTTCAGAAGGCCGAGGGGGAGGGGAGAGCCATGGGTAAGAGTCTTTACTGTGGTTCTTGCAAAAAGGAATGGGCAAGGCAGGGTAAGCAGGATTGGCATGGGCTAGCTTGAATAATTCAACCAGCGGTGGAGCACAGGAGCCATCCCTGGATGCATGGTACTGGGCCCTGGGGTGACTAGGGCAGAGGGAAGGTCACCCAGGGTGTGAGGGCTGATACAGGAGGCTGCTGGGGTGTGGCTTTGGATTGGTTGGTGAATATCTGAAAAGCATGCTTGAAGGAGCACTGATTATGCTTTCTAGGAATTGGCTAACCCTGGGAGGGGCGGACCCTCCAGGATCAGCAAGTCCATAGATGTCAAAGCATAAGAATACAGAAAATAACAGATGAGATTAACACACCATGTTACCTGGAGTAGGGGCTGTGGACGGCGGCTTGGTCAGCTAAACAACAGTGTCCACCCCTATGTGTTGTTTTGGTCCAACAATTCTAATGTTATGAGGAAATAATTCAGTAAATGGTCAGTGATGTATATATAAGGATTTTTATCAACATAGTATTTATAATAAAAAGGGAAATAAAATCCCTACACGTTCAACAGTGGACATGTGGCTAAATAATTGACCATTTATTCCACATGATGAAATCATTGCATAGTGATTGAGAGAATCATATTGATTGATATGAATACATGATAAGAATATGTTATTGAATGAAAAAAGGGTTATAGTGAATACATACGTATAACCTTGATTTTGTTTAAAAATATATACATGGATGGCTCTAAATGCTTACATTTTTTATAGGAAGTATTTTTTTTCTTTTTAATCTGTATTTTCTGCTCTATTATACAATGAATTTTTATTACTTGCACAGTATGTAAGACATGTTTCACAATAAAGAAAATCTAAAATACACTCACTCTGTCTGCCTGGGGTTGGTGTTCCCGGTTTTCTTCCAGTGAGCCCCAGGGGCCACACCAGGGCCGGAGGGATGTCTGGGCTTAGAGCAATGGGCAGGGCCTCCTTCTACCCTCCCTATTCCACTTCTATTGTCTTTTCTTCTTTCCATCATCCAATTTTCATCTCCCTATATAGAGAGATACTCCCAGATTATGAAGCATTCACTTACGCAAATTCCACCTTATGAAAATAGTTCCATGCAGGAAAGAAATAACACCCACACGAACTCACACTTTTCCCCTGTTGATCTCTGGGACGGTGTGAACTCTCAGAGTGTCTGCTCATGTTTTCTCCATCTAGCCTGTGTGTTTCCTCCTTTTATCATGTTCTGGTCGTGACCAGAAAACCACTGTCTAAGCCGACTCTGGAAGTTTGTTTGATGTTCACGGAAGGAAAAGGACAGTGAATTCAGTGCAAACTTTGTGGCTCCTTGGATTTAAGAGATAAAAGTGGTGGTGAGGCTGCTACTGCTGATATGAAATTGATAGAAATGTATTCCGAAGCACTTCTATTAGGTCCAACAGAATAGAACTGCCACCCTTCTAACATTTTTGACTTACAAAATGATGATTTATATAAGCTAGGGAAGGCCTCTACGAACTGAATGATGAAATAAGTCAGAGAACATCTGCTTGGGACTTTTGCACAATATTTTGTTTGAAGAAAGCTCTGAGGCTCAAAAATATATGAAACACACTGGAATAGGAGAACTTTGTGGTTCTTTTTACATTTAAAATATTGTCCTCTCCTTCCCCCCTGCACCTGACTCACACTCCCTGGTGGCTCATCAGTCCAGGGGAGGGTCCTCAAGACCTATCTGGCCTTCTGGAAATGGCTGTGGGTCCTTCCCACCTGCCAGATCCTAGAGCTCAACAACCAGCTCCCTGACTTCAACCTTGACCCTTGTTTCAGGCTCCCCAAATTAGTTGTTCATCTACCTTCTGTTGGACATCTGGACCAAACCCTGCCCCTTTTTATAAACTGCGATCAGGTCACTCCTTTGGCCCAGTGTATATGAAATGAACCTGCCCTACAGATTCAGTTCAAATATAGCCTCATGGAAAGTCAACCTCGTTTTGGTCACACTTCCCCACCTGCTTCCAGGGAGCAGGAGGCAGATGCAAATGGATTCACAATGCTGGGGCCCTGAGAACTGCTGCACAGTCATGGCCCAGCCAGGGCTCAATGTCACTGTGCTTAGGAGGTTTCCAGAGGCTGCGGGTTGGGGGATGTTCTGTGCAAGGTGGGATGGCTTAGCAACCTTTAGCATCCTCACCATCAGCATCATCATGGCTTTTCCTGAAGGAGGCAGAAAAGAAGGTGTGGGTATGAAGAGAGTGCAAGGAAGAACTAGAAGAAAGGCCCCCAGGTAGAAGCCCAAGGATTATCCAAGGATGAAATCACCAACCAAGTAATATGTTGACTTGTAAAGGAGCCTCCATGAAAACCAAATCCAGAGCCTGTGGAAGCAGCAGCTGCCACCAGCCTGGACACCTAGAACCACTGGAAGAGGAAGAGATGGAAGGAAACACAGAGGTTAGGATGTTCTAGTGTTAGAATGAAAGAGGCTAAGCCAGAGGTGCCAGGAGGGTGATGAAGAAAGTGTGAGTCACAAAGAGAATAAAGATCGCAAGAAAGAGAAGGGGAGTGGTGATACTAGCAAGGAAGGGGGAAATGGATTTGGGGAAGAGGGAGCCTTGTGCTGTGGGTTTTCCGAGGTGCCTGCAGAGGCAGGTGACTCCCTCACTTGCATGCTTCGTGAGACCTGCCCAGGCAGATCCTGCCTCCTCCTGGAATGCTCTGCAGGAAAAGCTGTGCTGTGATTAAGATCTTTTAATTAAGGAAGCCGTTTGCACAGGATGCAACGAGAGGCTGATGGAGAGTTTGCTCAAATTGGATTTTTTTTTTGGGTTAACTAGAAAAATAATAAGAGGAACTCTGCTTTGTGTAAGCAATAGGGACATGTCATTTTGAAGGGTGCCGCGTGAGCTACCTGTGAATGAATTCATCTGCTCATTCATTCATTCACTCCCTGTTAATATTTAGTGTCACTACTACTCTAACCCCTGAAAAATAAACATTTATTAAATGCTTACTACATGCCAGGCATTGTGCTCATTGCTTTACATGAATTATCTCCTTCATCCCATACAGTAATCCCATGAGGCACATGCTGGCATTCTTTCCTTTCTATAGATGAGAAAACCGCAGGCCTATCTGTATGGAAGGCATTTCTTCCTCCCTTATGAAGAAAGCTAATCAGGAGAGGAGAAACAAGAAAATAAACCCCAATTTCCTTCCTTTTTTACTATTTCTCTCTCTCTCTCTCCTTGGTTTTCTAATGCCTCCAGCATGTCCTTTCTGACTGTGCACATCTGTCTCAAACTCGTTCTGCCTTGGTTGTCTCCAGGGACAAACTGCAGAATGTATGGAGGCCCCACAATGGCTGAATTCCAGGTCCTGAACCTGGACAGGTGAGAAGGGGCTCACATCGGCACCCCATCTGTTCTTTCCTTTAGTGTCCATGCAGCCCTGGATCTGCCGACGTAAGAGACAGTCCCTGAGCACTGGGACTGACCCTGAGTCAAAGCTCTGACCTCTCCCACAAG
The DNA here is from genome assembly GCA_963573385.1 of Cacajao melanocephalus. NCBI lineage: Eukaryota > Metazoa > Chordata > Mammalia > Primates > Pitheciidae > Cacajao > Cacajao melanocephalus. Next base: position 8,505 of record CAUYLG010077276.1, on the reverse strand, counting down.
TGCCCTTGGCACTGACTTTGTTCCTATAACTGGATTTTTGCTTTGTTCTCTCCACTGTGGTTCTGAGTGGGAAAGTAGCCTTGTTTCTTGTCCCAACTCACCTAATACTATCCAGCATTGACCCAAAGACAGATTCTGAGCTGAATACTCTTTAGCTGGGAAACCATCTACTTGACTGTACCCTGGAACAAGTTCCCTGACTTTGTCTTCCTCTGGTCTAGAGTCAGAAGGCCGGATCAGGCAGCAAGACCCATTCCCTGTGTCATGTGTGCAATCCAGCCTCTCTTGCTTTGGGGAAACACTTTGGTATGATTTGGCTGTGTCCCCACCCAAATCTCATCTTGAATTGTAGCTCCCATCATTCCCATGTGTCGCAAGAAGGACCCAGTGGGAGGTAATTGACTCATGGGGGTGGGTCTCTTCCATGTTGTTCCCATGATAGTGAATAAGTCTCATGAGATTTGATGGTTTTATAAAGGGGAGTTCCCCTGCACACACTCTCTTGCCCTCTGCTACGTAAGATGTGACTTTCTTCCTCATTCACCTTCCTCCATGATTGTAAGGCCTCCCTAGCCATGTGGAACTCTGAGTCAATTAAATATCTTTCCTTGATAAATTACCCAGTCAAGGGTATGTGTTTATTAGCCGCAGCATCAGAACAGACTAATACAGTAAATTGGTACTGGCAGAGTGGGGTGCTGCTGTAAAGACACCAAAAAATGTGGCAGTGAGTTTGGAACTGGGTTACAGGTGGAGGTTGGAACAGTTTGGGGGCTCAGAAGACAGGAAAATGTAGGAAAGTTTGGAACTTCCTAGAGACTTGCTGAATGGCTTTGACCAAAATGCTGATAGTGATATGAACAATAAAGTCCAGGCCGATGTGGTGTCAGATGCAGATGAGGAACTTGGGAACTGGAGCAAAGTGACTCTTGCTGTGCTTTAGCAAAGATACTGGTGGTTTTTCTCCCCTGACCTAGAGATCTGTTGAATTTTGAACTTGAAAAGATTATTTGGGGTTTCTGGAGGAAGAAACTTCTAAGCAGCAATGCATTCAGGAGGAAGCAGAGCATAAATGTTCAAGAAATTTGCAGTCTGACCATGAGGTAGAAAAGAAAAACCCATTTTCTGTGGAGAAATTCAAGCCGGCTGCAGAAATTTGCATAAGTAACCAGGAACAGAAAGTTAATTACCAAGACAATGGAAACAATGTCTCCAGGGCATGTCAGAGACTTTCATGGCAGCCTCTCCCAACACAAGCCTGGGGCCTAGGAGGAAAAAATAGTTCCATGGGCCTGGGTGCCCTCCTGTGTGCAGCTTAGGTACTTGGTACCCTGTGTGTCCCAGCTATTCCAGTCATGGCTAAAAGGGGCCGAGGTACAGCTCAGACCATGGTTTCAGAGGGTGTAAAGCCCAAAACCTTGGCAGCTTCCACATGGTGTTGACCCTGTAGGTGCACAGAAGTCAAGAATTGAGGTTTGGAAGCCTCCAGATTTCAGAGAATGTATGGAAATGCCTGGATGTCCAGGCAGAAGTTGGCTACAAGAGCAGGGCCTCATGGAGAACCTCTGCTAGGGTAGTGCAGAAGGGAAATGTGGGGTGCAAGATCCCACAGAGTCCCTGCTGGAGCACTGCCTAATGGAACTGTGAGAAGAGGGCCACAGTCCTCTAGACCTCAGAATGGTAGATCCACCGACAGCTTGCACCATGTACCTGGAAAAGCTGAAGACACTCAATGCCAGCCTGTGAAAGCAGCTGGGAGGCGGGCTATACCCTGCAAAGACACAGGGGCAGAGCTTCCCAAGGCTGTGGGAACCCACCTCTGGCATCAGAGTGCCCCGGATATAAGAAATGGAGTCAAAGGAAACCATTTTGGAGCTTTAAGATTTGACTGCCCCACTGGATTTCAGACTTGCGTGGGGCCTGTAGCCTCTTCATTTTGGCCAGTTTCTCTCATTTGGAATGAATATATTTACCAATGCCTCTACCCACATAGTATCTAGCAAGTAACTAACTTGCTTTTGATTTTACAGGCTTATAGGCAGAAGGGACTTGGCTTATCTCAGATGAGACTTTGGACTGTGGACTTTTGAATTAATGTTGAAATGAGTTAAGACTTTGGGGGATTGTTGGGAAGGCATAATTTGTTTTGAAATGTGAGGACATGTGATTTGGGAGGGGCCCAGGGCAGAATGATATGGTTTGGCTGTGTCTCCACCCAAATTTCATCTTGCATTGTAGTTCCCATAAATTCCATGTGTCATGGGAGGAACTTGGTGGGAGGTAATTGAATCATGGGGTGGTCTTTCCCATGTTGCTCTTATGATAGTGATTATGTCTCATGAGATCTGATTGTTTTATATGGGGGGGGGGGAGTTCCCGCACAGACTCTCTTGCCCTCTGTCATGTAAGATGTTACTTTTCTTTTCATTCACCTTCCACGATGATTGTTACACCTCCTCAGCCATGTGGAACTGTGAGTCAACTAAACTTCTTTCCTTTATAAATTACCCAGTCTCAGGTATGTCTCTACTAGCAGCTGCATGAGAACAGACTAATTCACCTTTCTTCCACTGTTCCACAGTATTCCTGTTCAGTTGGTGGGTTTTGGGTTGGGTGGGCTCTGGCCATCACTTCCTTACTTCCTACTCCCTGACCATGGCCCAGGCTGACCCAAGGACTGCATCTTTTTGGCCCACTGATGGGTCTGGAAAGAGCACATGACCCAAGCTAGGCCAGAGTTCTTCTGGGGCTTTGTGACAGTCCTAGCAGGCATGGGAATGGTTCTCTCTAGTACCATGAGAGCCTTAGCAGCACAGAGAGCCATTCTGAGAGTAAAGCCAGGCCAGCCAAGTCACTCTGAGAGAGGCCAAGTCCTGAAAACAGCGTTTTGACCCCTAGATACCACTGTACCTGAAGGGAGTATCCCCTTGGACTTTTCAGTTTTGTTTTGCTTTGTTTAAATGAGTCTGAATTTAGTCTTTGACACTTGCAGTTGAAAGTTTTTTTGCCTGTTCCACTGGCTTTTTTTTGTGAGACATTCTTCATTTCTTATACTCAGCTACAAGTTTTGGCAGAAGATACAGAAGAGTAGTTGTAGGCATGAGTCTGTAATTTGTCCTGTGTCTACGTATGGCTTTTGTTTGTTTGAAATATTTTTATTTTGCTTTTACAACCAAATGGTAGTTTACACCTGACTGTGTGCAGATTTTTTTAACGAAAAATTTTGAACATGTATAAAAATAGAATAACATAGTAAACTCTCATATTTTTAAAGATTTCTATTAGCATAGAATTTTTCAATACATTTGAGAAACGTTTGTTGGGCTCTTGCTGTGTGGTGGGCACTGCTCCAGGTGCTGGAGAAACAGCAGTGACGGGACCAAGTGCTTCATCTGCTGAGTGCAAATTTTAGTGGGGGAAGACAGATCTGAGTAAGTTTACAAATGCACAGACAAGATAATTTCAGATAATGATAAATAGTGGGGAGAAAATAAATTACAGCACCGAGAGAATGGTGAGAAAAAGCTTCTTTTAGGGGAGGGCATCTGAGCTGAGAGCTGAAGGATGAAAAGTCCCTGCTGTGTGATGACCTGGTAGGAAGATTCCTTTCAGCCTGAGAAGTGTGTGCAAAGTCCCCAATGAAAAAGAAGGCATACTGTGTAAGCCCAGGTAAGATGCGCACAATGTGGAAACCAAACAGGAGCCAGGACCAAGGTCTTGGGCCAAGGCCGCCATGTTTGGTGGCATAGATTGTGCACTGCACAATTCTAGGGAAAGCCATTTCCACAGATCAGGGGGCAGTAAACTTTTTTTTTGTGAAGGGCCAGATTGTAAATATTTTTGGCTTTGTGGGCCAGATGATCGGTCATAGCTACTCAATTCTGCTGTTGTAACACCAAAGTAACTGCAGATGATATGTAAATGAATGGGTGTGGTTATATTCCAATAAAACTTTATTTATGTGTCCGATGTAATTGCTCAAGCCTGTAATCTCAGTACTTTGGGAGGTAGAGGTGAGCCCAGTTCAAGACTGCAGCTAGCTATGATCATGCCATTGCACGGGAGCCTGACCAAAAGAGTGAGACCCTGTCTCAAAACAACTACAGCAATAAAACAAACTACGGACATCAAACTTGAATTTCATAAATTAAAATTAAAAGTCGAGATAAATTTTATTTTGTTTTAAAAAAAATTATTTAAAAATCTAAGCCCCTTTCTTAGCTTGTGGGCTGTACAACAGGCAGTACGATGAATTTGAGCCATGTGGGTCATAGCCATGCCCATTCATTTACATATCACCTTCAGGTGCTCCATGCATTGGACTGTAGGTGCCAGCCAGGCAGTGAGCCACAAAGATGAGCATGATGCCTGCCTTGCTTAAAGGAAGCTTCCAGATGGTTCATTTCTCAAGGACCAGGCAAAGCCTGGTCTGGCAGTGAGGTTTCCCAGATCCTATTGCCTAACGGTGCTTTCCATGTTTACCCCCATAATACGTCTTTGCTTGAGCTATGTAGCCAGTTGTGAGTGTATGCCTCAGGGATCCCATCTTTGATTCTCCAGCTGTGCCTCTCTTACCTATTGAATTGTTTTTGAAGGAGTTCAATCTTGAAAAAGGCAGATCTCATTTGATAGGTGGGGTTTAGGGAGGAAGGGGAAAGGAGTGGGGAGTTGAGAGAGGGGTGTGCCTAGATACTCAGAATTAACTTGATTGGGACTAATTGCTGCTAATTCCACTGTCTTGTTTGTCTGCATTGGGCCACCCCATAAACGGCTTATTACGCTGAATTTTTTACACTGAATGTTTTTACACTGAAAGGATTGGCATTTACAGAAAGAAGTAGCCAGCTACTCAGCTACAATCACTGCCTCCTTCTCTGGCTACACTCCGCAGTCACCTCTCACTTATCTCTGCAGGCATTAATCCCTTGGTGATTTCTCATCCTTGGTGGTGTTCACTCATTCTGTAGTTTATGTTTGATTTGGGGAAAGTAAAAATGCCACCCTAGTCAAAGCCACTGTCATCTCTTGCTTGGATTATTTCAGTAGCTTGCTAACTGGTCTCCTTGCCTTTGATCAAAATCTATTTTTCAACTCAGGAGTTACTATGATCCTATCGGTAGGCCTAAGTCAGCTCGAAAGATGCCTCTGCTCACGTCTCCAACAATTCCTTTCCCAATGGGAATAAATGTCTACATTCTTGGAATGACTCAAAAGATTCCATAAGGAGGGATTCTTAAACTTGATGTGCCCTGGAGCCCTCTCGAAGTCTGATAAAGCCCATCAATTCCCTTCCCAGGATGTTTTAAAATGCACAAAATAAAACACATGGAACTTCAAAGGAAACCAATCATCTTAATCTGCCTGGACCACTTCAACAAAATATCACACACTGGGTGACAAACAAAAGAAACTTATTTCTCACAGTTCTGGAGGCTGGAAGTCTGAGATCAGGCTGCCAGTATGGTCAAGTTCTGGTCTGGGCTCTCTCCCTGGCTTGCAGACAGCCACCTTGCTGTATTCTTTCATGGCCTCTGTTCTCTAACCCTAGCAAGAGGGGCCCACCTTCATGTCTTAGTTACCTCCCAAAAGCCCCGTCTCCAAATGCCACCACATTGTGGGTTAGGGCTGCAATACATAAATTTTGGGAGACACAAACATTCCATGCATAACACCAATTATATTGGAACATAGGTACCAAGCTATTAAAAAAGAAAATTTGGATGTAGTAATGTATGCATTTTGTTATTAATGTAATATGCAATTAAAATACTTAAAAATCAGTGTGTTAAGGTATTTTTTAAAGACCGATTACAGTGAAAGTTATAGTTGCTTGTTTGAATAAAAACATTCAACCAAGGGGTGGTTTGGGGCAAGGCAACATGCATGTCATCTGGGACATGAAAATACAGTTGTGATTCTCTTCCCAGTGCACTCCATGCGCCCCCTGCTTGCTCTCCAGGGACACTTCCCAGTGTGGTGTAACCCTGCCTCTTACCTCTTACACCTCATCCCTAGTCTCCTCCAGACACTGCCCTTGTACTGTGTCGCCACTACTCCATGCACATTTCTGCCCCAGGACCTTTGAGCCTATGCTTGTCTCTACCTAGATTACTCTTCCTGCCAGCGACTGTGTGGCTCCCTCCCTCACTTCTTTCAGATCTTTCCTCAAATCCCACCTTCTCAGTACAGCCATCTTTGAATATCTCCCATTAACGTAGGGCTCCCATTCTCCTTCCCTGTTTTATTTTTTTGTATTACCAACGAACCTTTTCTATATCTCCCTTGACTATTGCTTTTATTTTTATGTCCCTCCACTAGGACATAAGATACATTTCAGTGGAGATTTATCCGTTTTGTCCACTGCTGTATTCCCAGTGCCTAAAACAGAGGAGGCACTCAATAAATATTTATTGACTGGATGCACAAATTTACATGAATGCTGTTCTGAGCAAAACGTAATCAGAGGTAAGTCTGTTAACTTCCTCCCAAATTCTGGTACACTGAATCCTGTTCGGTGCTGCATTGAAGATATCCTCCTAAGTGCTAATAAAACCTCCTGTAAGAATCCAGTGAACTTGAGCAAAACACCCACCTAGAGGGTAATATTTGCCTTTTGAGGGAATAAATTAGGGGCAAGAATGGTAAAGTGGGTCAATCCAGGGCCACTGTTTGGCTGTGCAATCCTGGCAAAAACCTTATCTCTCTGAACCTCATTTTTTTTCATCTGTAGGAGGAGAATAACTTACTGACTTTTTAGGGTCACATTGAGCCTTAAATGAGATAATTCATGAACAGTGCAAAATCAGGCACAAGAAATAAATGATGGCTGCTGGCAGCACTTGTAATAAGTCACAGGAGAAGAAAGCAAAGAGTTCAGGAAGTTTTCTGCTCTGCAGGAGACTTGGAGGTCCTGGGGAAAAGCCACATTCAAGCTGAAGAGAACGTACTGTGCTGGAGTCAACTTCCAGGTCTCCCGCCATCTGGTGCTCCAGCCTTTTCCACCAGAGGACTTGGTGCTTGGAGCCTGCCCCTGGCCCTGGCTGCCTGTGGATGCCTCTGGCTCTCAGAAAAGGCCATGTAAATCAGAGCTGAAGGGAAGGGATGGAGAAACTCAGGCCAGGCCACGATTCAAAAGGCAGCAGGAAATGAATATATTTGTTGGAACACACGGCCAAAAGGACTTGAAGTGTCTGGAGTGAGTCATCAGGTATGCTGAATGCGTACGCAGCTCCTGGCTTGCATACAGGGCTGATGGCTACTGGGAGATGAAGCCATGAATAATACGGTATATGTTCCCACCAACAGAAATTATTTTTAGATTTGCTTCTGTTTCACATTATTCATTTCCCACTTTCCATTTACTAATAAAGATGATTGGAAGTTGACTGGCTATAAATACATTATGTATTATTTTATGCACCCATTCACCAAATTTCCTAATCACTAACTATATGCAAGGTACTGAGTTAGACACTGGAGATACTAAAATGAACAATACCTGAAAAGCTTACAAAAATAATCTCATGTTATTCTCAGACCAACTCATGAGGGAGGTAGAAGCTACCTTAAATTAATAATGGATTTGTTGATTGATTGATTGCAAAATCAATGCAAAATCATGCAATGCAAATCATGCAAAATACTGAGCACCTACGAGGTGCCAGGTGCTGTGCTAGACGATGAGAAATTGATAAGACAAAAACCTTGCATTCTATGGGAGAGATAGAACATAAATAACGAAGTACATTATTATGTAGCATAATGTCAGGAAATGATGGGTGCCATGAAGAACAATGAAGTCAGGCTGGAGATGGGAGCTAGAGAGATATTGCTAGACAGGAGATGGTTTTGAGCAGAGAGGCCTGAACAAAGCACTAGAATGGCTGGGTCTTTCAGTGGAGGACAAAGGATATCTCTAGACTTTTCTCTGAAAAGGATACCACAGAAAAATGAAATGACTTTCCCAGGATCACACTGGCTTCAAGATGCTGACCTGTACCATCCACTTTTTAAAATACTTCTCCCTGCCTTCAAGGAAGCCCGCAGTTGGATCGTCAAATACAACCTAGAGCCAGCTAAGGACTCCAGGAGCATGTGATGAATCCCACCACAAAGTGCGCAGGAACGCACGCCTCGGATACGTGGACACGTGCGCTCTGGCGGCCGCACAGAGCAGACTAAACAGAGGTAATGAAACGGTGAATTAAGACCCTGTTTGTTTACAGTTCTTTTCCTAAGAGGAGTCATTTATCTCTGCTCTTTCATTCTGGAAATTAGCATGTGAAAGTGTTTGCTGAGTTTCCTACCTTGAGTGAGAGAATGTAAAGCTTGATAAAAGAAAATGTTTATCACCTGCAAATTCTTTTTTTTTTTTCTTTTTTTTAAAATTTTTATTGTATTTTATGTTTTGGGGTACATGTGAAGAACATGCAAGATTGTTGCATAGGTACACACGTGGCAGTGTGATTTGCTGCTTTCCTCCCCTTCACCTATATCTGGCTTTTC